>NJDC01006090.1:112522-190269 GCA_002245475.1 Calephelis virginiensis
AACGTTTGCTCGCCTCTTACGAGCTGCCAGGAAAACACACACACATACAATCACTTATCAATAATAATTTAAAAAGTTTACTGACGCAAGTATGTTAATCACGCTATTTACAAACATTTACAACACTAGGCATGTCACAGATGTCTTTGAATGGAACGCAAACAAGCAAACGGATTTCCTGATGGTGCGA
Source organism: Calephelis virginiensis (assembly GCA_002245475.1). Classification (NCBI taxonomy): domain Eukaryota; kingdom Metazoa; phylum Arthropoda; class Insecta; order Lepidoptera; family Riodinidae; genus Calephelis; species Calephelis virginiensis. The sequence continues at coordinate 112,713 of NJDC01006090.1, forward strand.
AATTCATACCGCCTAGAGACAACAGAGATCCGTCGCCAACCTGAGACTTGATTGTTTAAAACTGAGAACTTGGAGAAACAAGCTGTAAAACAAGTGTTACGATGTAACAAAAACATTGTTAATGCTTTTTAATCTATATCTATATGAGGGTAACCAGAAGTTATAAAATAACAATCTTATCTTAACAATTTAACTGCAGAAATATCACTAATCAATATTGTTCAAATAAGTTACTATCTAGTTTGGAGAGAGTGGATCTTGACTAATTTACTAACGCAAACTTTTTTGTCTACAACCAAAAGCATCTAGCTAAGCCCATGCCGTTTGCATAAAATATGCTAGTCTTTCCTTACGTATTTTAAAGAAACACAGTATCAATTTAAATATCCTCCAAATAGTAAAAATGATAACATTTTACCATGATATGACATACAGAAAAATAGAAAATGTAGCTGACAAAAAAGCATTTAAGGTGAGAGTCCTAATCCAGATGAGCTGTCAAAGGTAATTAATTCGGTCTGAGCTAGTGCGACGACTTCAGAAAGTAGGATGCGGGTTAGTTTGGGAGGAAATGTGACGGAAGAGTCTGCAATTGTCACGGGATAAAAACGGATAAAACTATTTATTTAATATTTAACTCTCCAACGCTACCCGTTGAAATTTTAAGATGAAAAACGGCCTACGGTCTATTTTTATTTAAATATCATCTAAAAAGTGTTACACGATGATGTTCTGGAAAGATAAATGTATATAAAGATAATCTTTTTTAATAAATGGACTTTCTAACACTGAAAGTTCAAGCAAACAAACAAACAAATAAACTCTTCAACTTTTTAATATTAGTATAGATAGTACAGATTTTGGTTCCGAGCTCTTACAAAAAAATATAGACGAACTGCTTTTATACCAACTTAGTCATAAAAGGCGAGTTTCGGTTCATTTTATTAAGAGAAAAATCTGGAAAACTAATTTGTCTATACCTAAACACATTTAGCGCTGACGTGGTTTTGCACGTTTCCATGTTTATATTCTTTTATAATAAGGTTGATAAGTATACTTTTGACTAAATTGGTAAAAAGAGGGGATAAATGTTCGTATGGAAATTCATCATTTTTAAAGCTGTAACAGTGAAACTTTGTATTTAGACACGCTATGATAAACGAAGAACATAGGCTACTTTTTAACTCAAAAATGAGGGAGAATTGGTAAAAAGAGGGAATTACTGTTCATATGTAAATTCGTCATTTTTAAAGCTGTAACAGTCAAACTTTGAATTTAGACACTTTATGATAAACAAAAGAACATAGGCTACTTTTTATCACTAAAAAATGAGGGAGAATGGGTAAAAAAAGAGGTGATGAATGTTGGTATGGAAAATTGTCATTTTTGAAGATATAAAGTGAAACTTTGTATTCAAACACTTTATTAGGTATAACAGTGAAACTTTGTATTTAGATACTTAAAGAGGAACGAAAGAACATAAGCTACTTTTTATAGCGATAATTTAATCAAAAATATACTTATCAACCTTATAATAAAAGAATATAAGCATGGAAAAGTGCAAAATCATGTTTCCACTAAATGTGTTTAGTATAGACAAATTAATTTTGTAAGAGCTCGGAACCAAAATCTATACTAAACAAACAAACTGTTTGCTTGAACTTTTATTGTTAGAAAGTCCATTTATTGAAGAAATCTATAGGCTATATAAACATCACGCTAAGATCAATAGGAGCGGAGCACCAATGATAAATGTTTTAAAATTGGGGGACTTTTTTTTTTATTGAGAATGTGCGCTGCGTTAACAGTGAAAGTTTCGTAAAAATCATGTATGAAAGAATTGTTCCCCTTTAACAGTATAAAAAAAGTCCACGACAGCACATTTCTATTTTTTAAGGTTAGCTCACTATAACCTTTTTTTATGCTAAACAAATTTGTTTCAAAATAATGATAAATAGATTAAAGTTTGAAGAACAAGGTAGGTCGTTTTTAATCTTAAAATTTCAATGGGTAGCATTGGAGAGTTAAATATTAAATAAATAAGATTAAACGGGCCAAGCCGCGGGTAGCAGCTAGTCCACCTATATGTCTATCATACAACACGAAATATTCATATTTATGAAATACCCAGTATAAAATTGTAAGCAAGACTTGAAATTTGACTTTAATACTAAAGGCTAATTCCTTGCCTCTAATACCATTTCAAGTCTTGTCAAACATATTCTATTTATTATTTAGTTAACCTTTAACCACCTGCAAGACAACAGTTTTTCAAATTCAAATATCTCCATGTGTGAGTGGCGTGCGTCACAGCACGTTCATGTACCTTTTTTGCTTACCAATTGGTATCACGCTTGCGCTTGCCGATTGACTAGCCACAAAGCTTTGACAAAACAAGTTTATTATCACTACATAGTATAAAACAAAGTCGCTTCCTCTGTCCCTTAGTATACTTAAATCTTTCAAACTACGCAATGGATTTTGATGCAGTTTTTTTTTAATAGATAAAGTGTTTAAAGAGGAAGGTTTATATGTACATTTTATATCCGTACCAAGCCGGGGGCTGGCCGCTAGTAAACAATAAAATTTTCAGTAGTGACAACCCATGATCAAAACAGAATAGCAAATAGTCAGCATGTTGTATACTTAACCTATATATCAGTGGTTTATCAAAGTTTAAACATGATAAATATAATTAAAAGAAATCCAAAATTTAAAAAACTCATGTTGCAATAGTATAAAAATATAATCACATTCAAATAGTTTTTATTGAATGGCATAACATACCCTGATATTTTAAAATTGTGTAAACGAAATTTATATAAAATATTTAAAAGTCAAATTTGACTAAAAGTCAAGGCTTAATATTTTTTTGCTCCTGTTTGATTTGTAATAATGACCAATACGGTAAATACATGAAGCAAAATCTAAGAGATATTACAGTAAAATTAAAATAGCAAATATAGTAAACATACATTACTCAGTATTTTTCATTACAGCACTGTCACATATTTTTATTGTATGTTTAACTGTGATGTTCGAATATATTTCGTTGTTAAAGTACTTTGAAAATTGAGCTATTTAAGAAACATTATAGGTATTCATAATGTTAGATATTTTTATAGCAGTCATTATAATAATGCAAATGAAACTTACCCAGGTAACGTGTCAGTAAATATTTACAGGATATTCCATTTCTATTTACTTTGTAGCCTTATCAGGAGAGATACATCGTTATCAATGTGATTATTTCAATTGGAAAGTAAATAACTGTAATCACGATAAACAGTCATTAAAAAATTAAAACAAATAAATTATATAAAACACCGATGGAAGTTTAATAAATATGACAACGAAAATTCGTTTAAACGGAAAATAAACGATATTATTATTAATCTATTACTGAGTTTAAACAAATTTATTACAATTTAGAAAATGAAAGGAAAAGAATTAAAATTACCTACATTCAAAATTCGAAAACACGAAAGTCAAAGTCAAAACTGACAACTTGTCATGTCAGACACTGACACTGACAGTGATAACTAAAACATAGGACCAGGATCCTTTTTCACGTAAAGACGTATTTTCACACTTAACACATACAAAATGTTTGCATGTGTGTGTGTTGCTATAGGCTGCACTATCAAAAAAATAATATATACACAAGTGTTATTAAAATATTGTTATTTATAATATTTTCGTTATATTTTAATAAAAAGCTCATTATTCAATTATTTAGCTAATTGCTGATTTTTCATATTATTTATTTGACTTATCTGGTCACACAGACTTGCAAGTTTGTTTGAAATCCGAAGCCGCCATTATTATACATACATTAATTGATTCGTGACGATATTTTGTGTTAACTGAGTTGTGATTTCACCGCATCATTCCAATTTAAAGATTACGGTGTTTCTACTGGTATCAAGTGTTTATATTTGTACAATAGGACGTTCGGCGTATTATTGTTACGCCAGAAAACTTTTTAAGTTATCTTGCTAGTGATTTTTAGAAAATGGTGAAATCGGTGTATTTTGTTTAAAATATCCGTAAACGATCATACAAAAACGCCAAATGAAGACATGAATGTGATTTATAACAGATTTCCTAACCTGCTCCTACTGTTTTCTTGCATTTGCATCAAATAAAAAACTATTGATGAAATGTTAGAAAAATTAAGAATTAAATTGTTAAAAAACAATTGTTAGTCGGGTCCCTGCTGCGTGCGGTGCAGTCAATGTATTTAGACTGTAAAGCATGCGTGCCGGTTGATGGCAACATATCACCTTGGTTTGATGTTAATATTGGCGTCAAACAAGGTTGTGTGTTGTCAGCGCGCTTGTTTATCTTATATTTGGACAAATGTCTTCAAAGGTTAAGATCATTGAATGTGGGAATGCGTATGGGTGACCAAGTGGTGAACTGCCTGCTTTATGCAGATGATGCTGTACTTTTGGGCTCTACACCATCTTAGCTGCAGACACTGGTCACAGTTATGGAAGGAGATTGTAAAGAAAGGGGCTTACATTTGAATGCGATGAAAACCAAAATAATGATGTTTGAAAGAGACGTAGCCAGAACGGATGTAAGAGTTTTGGTTGATGATGTAGTGCTGGAACAAGTGAATGAAATTGTATATCTTGGTTGTGCTTTTAGCAGGGATGGAAGGTACACCGCGGATGTAGAGAGGAGAGTGAGTGCAGGGAATAGTGTGAATGGAGCGTTGTGTAAGCTAAAAAGCTAGACTCGCTTTGCATAATTCTGTGCTTATTCTAACGTTATTGTATGGAAGCGAGAGTTGGGTATGTCAGAAAGAGCATGAAAGTAGGATAAATGAAAATGCGATCGAAATGAGAGCACTACGGAAAATCTGTGGTGTAACGCTCGTTGACCGCATTCGTAACAGTGAGATCCGAGAAAGAGTGGGATTAAAAGAAAGTGTTGGTGTTAAAATGCGAAAGGGCATGCTCCGCTGGTTCGGTCATGTGGAAAGAATGACAGATGAAAGATTGACAAAGCAAATATACAATGCGAATGTGGATGGATGTAGGTACCCGGGGAGACCAAGGCTGACATTTCACGATCAGATCAATCGGATATTATCCGAGGGTGGTGTCAAGAGTCTCCGAAACCGGCGTGTTTGTATGAAAAGGGTTATGAATGTGAAGGAAGCAAGACAGGTTTGTCAGGATCGTGAGGTCTGGCACTCGAAACCCTCTTCCTACCCCGTAAGGGACTTGGCGTGAAGATATGTATGTTTGTACAATTTCTGTTTTACTTGTTATTTTCTTTGCATGACATAATTGCCTTATTTGATAATTGCCCCTAAAATTTCTACTTATTGTAATGTTATTGTACACTTTGCGTTTGTAAGTGTTTTTTTGTAAGTAGAATAACGATATTGTGTTTTCTAAATTTTAGTGGCAATTTGTTTCTTTATCAAGTAATTTAAAAGTATTTAAATATTAAATATAAAAAGAATCCCATTCCTAGTAGTTTTCATTTGCTATACCCACGGGGCGCCACTGTCTCGTAACTGTGTAAGGCTATGGTTGCATTTTTTGTATATATAGTTAAGATTCTTCTCTGTGAGTAATATTGCTCTGTGCATAGGACGTATTTAGGTAGTGATTAAATTCTCTTTGGTGACAACCACAGAATGCAATATTATTCGCAATCTAGTGAAAATAGATAAGATATTACTATCTTTCTTAAGCTAAGTGCAATTGTAAAACCCGCAAGGTTGACAACACTTTAGTCACTTAAAAAAAAAAGATAAGTAGCTTTATGTCATAAATAGAGGTGAGACCGATATATTAGTATTCGCTAAGATATTAGTAATATGGCGTGTATTCGTGTATCAGTAATCCGTTGAATTGTGATATGCTGATATTCCATATTCACTATATTCTTCTGCTGGTCTATTCACATTAGTTGGGTAATATCACCCAACGAAATACAATGCCCGGATATCATTATATCTGTCACTTTCATACTACTAATTCTGTTTCCACTGTTTCGTTAGAGTAAGTGAAATAATCTATATTACTCATTCATTTCACGGCGTATACCTGTGTCAGTGTCACTGAGTTGTTTGTCAATTGTCATGGATGCTAGCGGGCGGGAATTTTCAAATGCTTATTTTAACTTGACTAACCCCGTCTCGTTTGTGTTTTAGCAAAATTTATAAAAAATAATCATATTAAATTATAGTTAAAGAAAGTGTTTACTCCCGCTTCTTTTTGTTTTTTTTCTACTATTTGTGTCTACTTATTAACTTGTGTTGTCACGGTTATTGGAATGTTCTCATTCCAACGTTGTTGTCATAAATTTATATATTATTATTTATTAATTTAGTGTATACCTTTAATTCTCAATAAAAAAAATATTATAGTATTTCGTATGTAGGAACGTAAGAGAAGTATGAGTGTAATGGAACGCATGAGAGGGATGAATGTTGCTAGTAATAATAATTAAAGTTAAGAATTTATAATATAGTTTTTGTGTGTTGGCAACACTGCTTGTCACGACGGAAATAGAGAAAAGACGTTGCTAAAAAATAAGACTGTTTTTTACATAAAAGTAAATAAAAATCTGATTATATCCTGGCCATCGATTTTTATTTAAAAGCCCGGAATAGTGAATCCCACACGTATCTATTCCTCAACATAGACATAGGCAGAATCACTGTCAAGTCGATAGTGGGTTTTATGTCAAAAAGTGAAATGAAGTGAACTTGATTAACTTCCTTTAAATTCAACTTGAGACACACATATCTTAATAATTATATAATTAAGATTTCTGTGGCTTGAGGTAAACTTCTGATTTTTCATATTTATTAATATTTTGTCAGCTTTATTTTCATTATTTTTATTTTATTTTCTTTTCTCTTCGAATATTTTGGTTTATAAACGATGGTTTTAAAAAACAATTAAAACATTACTTCCGTTTTTTTTTCAAAGTTGTGGACGTTAAGTACCTAACAGAAATTGAAATACTTATTATTACAAAATTAAAACAAACTACATTATTGTCTGAACTAAACTATGGTTACGTAATACAATAATACGACAATGTTTTTACGTACGATAACATTTGTTTATCTTCTTAGTACCTTTGATATTGTAAACAAAAGGTTGATATTTGAACCGATATTTAACAACAGTCGAAACTTAAAGCTCTGAGTGTTAACCGACAAACCTTTTTAATTTCTTCATTAAAAACATTTAGTTTTGACTTGAGTGTACAATTTAGTGAATACAATTATTTTTGGTACAATTAGGTAGATTCTGTGAACAATGAAAAAAATGAATGTAAAAAATTTAGTTTTGGCGCCATCGTGATAGAAGAAGGTAATAGTTTTCTCGTAATTGATGAACTTCGTGTTAGTCAAAGAGTCAAGTAAAAAAAGGTGTTAGTTATGAGTAAAATTAGTTAATTTAGGTAGTAATTAATTTAATTTTGTTCATATAAAATGCACAGGTGAAATAATTATGAAGAAATTAGTGTACCGTGTATTTTCTCGCTGCCGCCAAATCTCGTAAAATGAACTTGAGGAACGAGACCAACGCTTAAGACCCTGACATGACTTTGTATAAAACGACTTATGATTGCTAAAAATAATTTATTAATATGGAATGTCTTCAGCGCATCACCTGAAGAACTTAGCCGGCGCCAGAAAGGGGCAAATTGAATAATAAAAAACTCAAACTCGATCAAGTCGTTATAAATATCGACTCTGGGCTCTGTGGTCTAATGGTGCGGTGTCGGACTTGACTTCTTGAGGTCCCGGGTTCGATCCCCGGGTCGGGCAAAGAAAAAAATTTTAGAAATTGTACATTATCAATTTTCTAATAAAAATAATGTTGTCCAGGAATGGATATGTGCCCGGTTGGCGATAGGCTTGTCACTTATCACATTGTGGGCCTTAGTGTCATCGGTCCCTGATTGTGCCTCTGCCCATCTCGTCGGGGATACGGGCATGAAGATACTTTTTTTCAGTTATACACTGAAGAATATAAATTAATTATCGGAACCATGAAGCTTTGTGTGAACTGGAGGTTACACTCCTAAAAAAGACCAGCGGGGCTGTTCAGTATCTTTTATGTGATGATCACCCGGTAAAGCGTACATCAAATAGCTGTCAAATAACGTGTTTTGTAGGTATTTGTTGTCTCCGGTGTTTTTCTGTTGTCATTGTAGATAGCAAATATAAAACACGTCATTTGACAGCTATTTGATGTACAGTTTGCACAGTGATCCTCAATAAAAAATACTCAATCAGCCCCCTGCACCCTGCTATTATTTCCAAATATTGCTAACTCACTTTAATGTTGTAACATATCTCTCTGAGGTTCTTACATGGACCTATTAAGATAAACTATTAAAATAGGCTTAAATGGTAATGCATTTTAAATATTATTGCCTAATTGTAATATTTACTTATATAAACAGTCATCTAAAAGTTCATAAAAATTATTCACTTGTTACACGCTATGTCGTTCCTAGAACGACTCATGACGTCAACAGCCTGCGAATGCAACTGCTGTCTGTGGGAACTAGTTTTATGCTTTTTTTCGTTATAACCATGCATTTTATATTTTGCGTCAGATATATTATTATTCATTTCAATAGATCGAAATTGTTATAGATACCGAACCGTTTCTCAAAATTTTGCTAGTCCTTTAGACGTAACCCTGTATATATTCGCTGTATGTGTATTTGTCAAAAGAACATCAACAATTTTTATATTCAAATGCTGAAGGATTAGGAATTTCACGATTTAGAAATAGTGAGATATTGCATGAGCTGAACCAAAAAGAGTATGTAAACTATGCTAGCCTTTGAAGAGCTGCCTGATAGGGTGGTTGTGGTTTATTCAACGCAGAAGACCTGGACCATCATGGGGGAAACTTATGTAAAAGTAAAAAAGGCGTCTATGTAAATTCATCGTCACGGTGTTTATTATCTAATAAGTTAAAACAACCTAAATAGATACCCTTTTTAAAAAAGTTTAAAAATATTTGTTTACAAATTTAACAATGTCTTGGTGTAAAGTACCTACAGAATTAAAAATACAATTGTAACAAAATAAATAATATTCCTTTATCACGATCTAAAACTAACTCATACTTAATTGAGGATCTATAATAGACAACGCTGCTCCTACTAAATGTAAAGAGCCAGTAATCAAAACTGATCTGTCTTCATACTTTTGCTTAATACATTCTAAAGCATCAGCCACACACTCCATCACTGTAACTGCACCTTCATTTTTGCTATTTATTTTCCACAAACGGCTATTATTCTCACATCTCGCTATTAACTCTTCTTGTTCAAGCACTGAATAATTGTCATTATTTTGACTAACGGCTGTTTGTGCTGTGGGTGTTACGAAAAATACTGCTTCAAATTCAATAGAAGTTAATGGTTTTAACAACATTTCAGAGTCACGATGACCAGTTGCACTAAATATTAATATTGTTTTCTTGTCTCTGCAACAAATAGAATAATATTAATAATAATAATAAAAACTCTTTATTGTACAACAAAAACCTATTAAAAGTACTACAACTATTACAACAGCAAGTAGATTATTTATACAAATGGCGGTTTTATCGCTAATAAGCGATTTCTTCCAAACATTCAACAATCAGAAAAAATAAATATACAAATAAGGAAAAAGTACAACATTAAAAAAAGAAAGAAAATACAATACACTAATACATAAAATAATTAACTACTAAATATCTAATCTAATTACAAAATAAAGCTAAGTAAATAATTACATATCAAACGATATACATTAAGGTAAATATTTGCCATAATCTAGATCCCAACAGTGAAATCATTCCCCGATGCTCGCTACAACTGTAATGACTTAAGGCAAAATTCCTTTACCATTTTCTTAAAAACATTTTTACTTTCTGCCTGTCTTATTGCTACAGGGAGAGCGTTCCAAGGTTTTGTAGCTTGTATTGTAAAAGGGGTCTCATAAAATTTTGTATTATGCTCTGGAATTTTTAATAAGAGTCTTTTAGCAGGCCGTTGAGAACTTATTTTAAAAAGTTAAACCTGTTTTTAGGATAATCAGGAGTATAAGAGTTAAATAACAGGAGTATAAGAGTTAAATAATATGTTGAAAAGGAGATTCAAAGTACGTACATTCCTGCGAAAACGAATAGGTAACCGCTTAAGCAATATTATTTTTTAAGAGTAGTAAAAAATCTATTTATACAACAAATACAATGTATAAAATATGCTTTCAACCATGTTAATAACGGTCAATATCAAAAACAAATCTACATCTAGATAGGCTTTCTAAAAATAACAGTGGTCATCTGTAAACTGATCTAAAATGGCCCTATCTTTTATTTTAGATAGGTCATTAATATTGGTCTTACACCTACATACAAACCGTATGAATTAACTGTGCTCCTCGCGCTGTAACGTCATTAAACATTTTCATTGATTTATACCTTTTAATGTTGATAAAAGATTGTTTGATAACGGTAATAAAGATGCTATCACTACTGAGCGCTTGCGGCAAATTCGGGGCGCCCCGCGGGGCAGCGGGAAAGATGTTGCATTCGAGAGGGGTGCACAGTTGATTCGTACCATTTATAATGAATAAACCAAATAGTAAATAGGTTTCTGAGTAAACAAACAGAAAACAAAAGCTGTTAACAGACATGTTCTATGAATAGGTTGCTTTTAACTTACACAATTTAGTAGAAAACTCCGTTAGAATCAGAATCAGAAAAATCTTTATTCACTTGAACCGTACAAGTGGTATTTGTGCGCGTCGACATTTTTTTTAAACTACTACCGGTTCGGAATAGAGCACTATTGTTTTATGCTAGAAAGCATTATGTGCATTTACAACTTATCTACATTTTTATGGAGCTAAAATGTTGGCAGTTTTAGTTAGTCAAAATTTACACAGCCAAACGAAAGGCCGAAAATTAAATTTTTCATATCTATAAATATCAAAGTTCGGTTTTTCTATACTAATTCAAGTTATTGTAATGAAAATTATTTTACTTACACACGTCATTTTTTTAGCTGTGTTTACAGTCTGTACAGCCATGTCTGCACATTTGGAATATTACAAGTGAAGTTAAAAAAAAAAAGTTAAAAGGGAGTTCAAGCGCAATCGCGAGAAAAGATGGTGGAAGTGTTTTTTTATAAGTATTTAATTTTGTGTACATATTTAGTAAAATCAGTCAATTTTGTTAAAGTGCACAAGTGAAGAACCTATAGCGTAAAGATAGTTTTTTTATTTCTTGCGGGGCTATTCCGTGTCTTTTTGGTGATGATCACTGGGTAAAGTGAACATCAAATAACGTGTTTTGTATTTGCTATCTCTAGTGTATTTCAGTTGATCACAGGAGATAGCAAATATAAAACACGTCATTTGACAACTATTTGATGTACACTTTACCCAGTGATCATCATTAAAAAGATACAGAATCAACCTCTTGGGTGCTTATTATGTATCTTAGTTGCCAACTCAAAATGGAAAAGTGTACATCAAATGACGTCATTTGTGTTTGCTATCTCTACTGTATTTCTGTTGGTCACTGGAGACAGCAAATATAAAACACGTCATTTGACAGCTATTTGATGTACACTTTTCCATATCGAGTTGGCAACTGAGGCAATTAGTTAAATTTTCGTTCAATTAAAGAGCACAGGTGAAACATTTATGAAGAAATTACTGTATCATCAATCGTGTATTTTCTTGATGCCGCCAAATCTCACTTAATGAGCTTGAGTAACTAGGCCACTGCTTTAATCAGACCCTGACGTGACTTATGACGTGAAATGATTTACGACTGTTAAAAAGTATTTATTAATGCGAAAGACGTGGCAGCATGGCATAAAGGTTTTAGCTGGTAAAAATTAACTTAAAAAAATTGAGGCAATGACATATATGTCAATGCGTCTGACAAATGGCAACTGACATCAATCGTCATTCCAAACACAGATTATTCTGTGGATTATTCCAAACGTAATTCTTGGTCGAAGAATTTTTGCATAATTTGAGTTTTGCTAATATTACATTTTGATAAATATCACGTAAATTATAAAAACGGAAATAACCCTTAACCGTTAACAAATTTTTAAGCCACTTTCGCAATATAAGTTATTAATCAAAATCGATAAATTTGCATCAATCCTAAATTTCAACAACCATGAATGTACATGCTGCTAAACCTAGAAAGAAACCTACAAAAATTGAGGAGATGACAAAGGAGCAGTTGCGCCAAGCCATCATAAAGAAACGAGAATGCAACACCAAAGCACAACTTATTGTTGAAAGTTTGTTAGAGAAAACTATTCAAGAAGAATACTTTGTAAAATGTTTGCCAGAAATAAATCAAGCACATTTCGAAGACGTTATTGAAGAAAGATCTATATTACACTTTTGCGGTTATCCCCTGTGCGATAAAACGATATCAGAAAAAGATATTCCTAAACAGAAGTATAAAATTTCAACAAAAACTAATAAAGTGTATGATATCACAGTTAGGAAAAGTTTTTGTAGTAACAGTTGTTACAAATCTGCTATGCATATTAAAAAGCAAATGCTCACTAGCCCTCTCTGGTTTAGAGAATATGAAGAAATACCTAATTTCTATTTATTGCCCCTGGATTCTGTGGGTAGCTTAGGACAAGAAGTAGATTTAAGTTACACAGAAAAAATTGATCTAAGCTCAGAGAAACAGTCTTTCACATCTGTTAAAGACTTTGCAAGGGCAAGTCTTGCTGAAATGCCTAGTGAAAATAACAATTCATTCAATGCTAATGAAGATGCGAAGAACATTTCACATAAAGCAGAAACTCCATGTAAAAAGGATTTCACAAAAGGTACAGACACTACTAAAATTTCAGAAGAAAACAATAGCACAAAAGAATACACTGAGTTATCTAGAAAACCTTCTACACAAAACCCTTTAAATATTGTTGGTGAAATTATAGAAAAACCACAGAAAAAGATTGATCCTATTCTTTTATATGCACCAAGTAACAACAATGAGAAATCCCAGCCAGTGACTAAAAAACCAGAGAAAAAACAACAAACTATAACGGCAATCACAATTGAAGTTGAAAAATGCTTAGCTGAGTGGTTTTCTCTTGATACAATGCTTTTCTTGTTTGGCCAAGATAAAGTAAAAGAAATGGTTGGTGACAAAGGAGAATGTATAAAAGAGTACCTAAATAACTTTGCAAATGGTCTTTTCTACAAAGCAAATCTATATGACCAATATCAGGAACTGTGTCGTAAACTAAATATGTTGGAATTAGAAGACCAACGTTATGATAATCAGGCACTGGCTAAAGAAACAAAACCGCTACCAAATTACTCTGTGCTTCAAGAAGAAAGTATGAAGATGCAATTAAAAGTAAAAGCCTTTTATGCAGGGGAAACAGTTATACCAAAAGTGGAGACAAGTACAACAAATACCACTGACGATGATGGCAACACACCTCAAATACCATTAGTAGACAAACACGCACAGAATGCATTACGTAGACGAATCGTTTTTCAACACTTAAACAAAGTTTTACCTGACCTACTTAGATCTTTAGGGCTATTAACACTATCAATTAGTTCTGATATTCGGTTACTTGTAAATACTCTTAGGTTAAAGGCTACTAATATAATGTTCAAGCCCATACAGTGGACGTTGATTGCTATTGTTTTTATCAAGTTATTATCTTTGCGAGATCCCAGGTTAGAAGATTTACTGAACCAGCCAACTGCTTTTCAACATATGCAGTTGCTTCTTTTAAGTTATAAACAAGATGGTGGATATTTAGATAGGCTTGTGTTATGGTTAACTGATATAGATAGGTTATTAGATACTAATGATACACAATTGACTGTAGGGTAATGTATTGAAAATGTGATATAAAATAATCATTGTAATATATTTTGTTTTTCAAGACATGTATTTTTGTTATTCTATCATGCCTAAATTGATTGACAGGTAGTTGATGGTCCTGTAAGATTAGTCTATTATCAAGTGCTGTTAAGTGCACAAGCCAGGACATATGTCATGATGTTGGTGCTCACCACTGTTGTGTTTTATTTGGACAATAATCATTGTAATATATTTTGTTTTTCAAGACATGTATTTTTGTTATTCTATCATGCCTAAATTGATTGACAGGTAGTTGATGGTCCTGTAAGATTAGTCTATTATCAAGTGCTGTTAAGTGCACAAGCCAGGACATATGTCATGATGTTGGTGCTCACCACTGTTGTGTTTTATTTGGATAATTGGTAAACCTAACTTGATGTTAAACATTCCTATCTCAGGTAACATCTTTCATGTTTGTAGCTGAAGCATATTTCTTTTCATCAAGAATCTGCCTCTTAATCTTTCATATAATAAGCGGAACAAGATAAAAATAATAAATAGTTCTGTGAAAATCTACTGTTTAGCTTATGTTAGTATAATGTGATGTTAAAGTGAGGTTCACAGGAAAGCTAAATCATATTAATGTGAAGTTGTGGGCACTGTTAATCTAGACGATGAGTTCAAAAATAGGTTTAATAGACATAAATGTATGATCTATACTTTTCATCTTCTGCGCTTGGTGGAATTCCATCATATAAACACTTTGTTACGGTAAGATGTAAATGAAATCGGTTGGCTCAAGTATAACAGTGTTTGTATTGTCGAAAACTTACAAGAGTTTACCTTAAGAAAGTGTGTAGACACAAGGCTCCTAAAAATGCAATCCGTACGAATTAAATGTGTCGAGATGTGACGTCATTTATATTTTTTTTAAAAAGTTTTTTTAAGTTGATAAAAGATTGGTTTGATAATATTTACATAGATGCTATCGCTAATGAGCAGCGCGAGAGGGGTCTATTCCAGCGTGTTTCCACATTCCACAACTGTGCACGACCAGTTCATACAAATCAACTGTGTTTCATCAACTAGTTGTATCTTCGATTCAAAATGACATCCAGAAAAATGTTAGAATTTAAAAAAAATGTAATTAAGTAGACTTAGTGTCTTCGGTTAGTCGTGGGTGCCTTGGTTGTACCTCTGCCTACCTCTTTGGGGATATGGGCGTGAAGATACTTTTGTAATGAAGTATTTAATTGCTGTTAACAAAATAAGATGAAAATAAAAGTATGCAGTATTTCGGTAAAACTTAAAAACTAATAATAATTATGAAATTTTTAAAAAAGTGTGAGAGGAAATTTCTAAAAAAAAAATTCCCATAACGGGAGCGGAATAAATAAGAACTAAGTACCTAATAAACTTGAAGATTTTTTTATAAAGCCTTATAAAAAATTTCTTAGACTTCATTCCAAATTTAACGTGGTGTGGCACATATTTTTTAGGAGCTTTGTGTCAATATAACACGTTTTTAAAGTTGTTGACTAGACTTAGCAAAATTATCACTGCCAATAACAATTTTGAATTTAAATTAATCATTATAATATGTTAAAAGGTATCATTGTAAGCTGTTGAACGGTAACATAAAATATGTTTACTATTACATTACTTTTACAATATATTATACGAGTACATACAGATTTAAATCAGTTTAGTGATGAGAGTATATTATTTTTACTTCTTCTATGAAAAAAAAATTATTCATTTATTTCAGGGCTTGTGCAGTGTCATCATGAAGCAGTATTATTTTAAAACTGTCAACTTTTTATTTCAAACCGTGACTTTATTTTTTCAGATTTTTGCATGAACCAAGACGTGTATTTTTAAATATATTAGGCGTCAAAGTTATAGGTCCTGGACAACTCGTTTTTAGGTTCAATATCCCGCACTCTGAAATTAGCACCAACGCATCACGCACCATCACTGTTATTGATATCTAGATACGATATATATTTCTTACTATCAGCAAATTTAACAGCTTCAACCAAAACTGTTGGACCAATTTTTACAGTATGATGTGCTTGAAGTAAATTAGTCTTTTTTTATAATAAGATAGCGAACAAGCGTACGGCTTTCGTGATGGTAAGAGATATCCGTGGTCTGTAGGCACCATAGATGTATGTCGCTGTCTTCTGGCCGAGGTGTTAGGTCAATTATTGTGCAAGCTTACCGCCTGGACTACCACCCGGACCGGAACATGACACTGTCATTATGGCGGCAGGATCAAGTATAACGCCTATCTTAAATCTCGTAGCTATGTTAAACCAGAGCGCTTAATGCCCGGTTCCCGTATACAAGAAACGAGTCGTTGGAATAACGAATGATTGTTGTTTATACAAATAATAAGATATCTAACTACGGTCGCTCGTTTGCAATAGTAAACTTTAAATATGTTTTAAAAATATGAGTAATGCTGTGTTACTTTTGGGCAAACGACGAATATTTAAACTTTTGGATTACATTTCTTTGATAATAATGATCATAAGTCATTCTTTAATTGAAACGCAAGAGTTAGGCACTCGGGAGTGGGCTAGTTTACAAAAGTCCATTTGCTGCAGAAGGTTCCCCTGCTTCGATGTGTTAAATACGTTTTGGTGACAGATATATATTGCTAACTAAACACACGGATTACAAGTATAGTTCCGAACTTATATCTTACCTGGTATTACGCTGGAACCACTTTGCACACATTTCAATGGATTCCTTAGTATGTGCACCGTCTAAATAAAAAATTCCATAATTTGTTTCAACGACGTGGTATCTCCCTGGCCACTTACACTCTTTCAGTCCTCGCACAGTTTCTTTCGTGAGAACCTCTACCAGGGCTACATCTTTACAGGTTTCCACTACTATTGGATCTATTTCTATATACCCATTGGTGAGGAGCTTCCCATTGATTTGTTTTTTAACGGACCTTCGCGATCTTTTTCTATCTACCCTCATCCAAGCGTGCGCTAGTTGAATGGCTAAAGATGCATTAGTTCTGTAGGCTTCTAATTCTATTGTATGTTTAGGTCCATTCTCGTATGAGTAAGTATTGTAATCAGGTACCACGGTTAGAGAGCACTGAAACAAATTGCTATTGTAACAAAATTAATCCAAATAACGATTCTTAAGTGGGTATTCTACATCTTCATAATAAAGGAGGTAAGTGTCCCAAAAGCACCTCGAGTCTCATTTGACATAGAACTGGCAACATAAAATTATTTTGATCACCTCCTAAGCTGCACAATGTTGTGCTGAAAGATTTAATTCGACTTGCAGGTATACCTTTTTATGGCATTAGACACCAAACGAGCACACCTACACGTACAACCATGAGAGAAAACCGTGGTCTAAAGACACCATAGACGTTATAGGTGCATCGCTGTTTTGTGGCCAGGGTGTAAGTTCAAGTCCAGTCAGTTAAAAAAGTCTAAAAACTAGCCGTTATGGCGGCAAGAATAGGTAAGACTGTGGAACTCTTCCCAGGAAAATTACCGCACAGCACTCTACCTACAACGATCTTGTTGGTAAAGACGCACGTAATAAATGATCACCTCTTACGAACTCAGATTGTATATTCTAGATAGAGGACCTGCACCCCCAAGGGGAAAACACTAAAAAACTATACTACCTACCTTTACCATAATTAGCAGTAGACTATATGAAGTAGTATGGCAAATTTGATTTGATCTCTCTGAAAAACTTGCAAATCAACTTTGATCCGGATAAAACATTCAGATAACATAATATTCAAGAGCTGCAGCTCTAGTTAAATAGTCGCAGCTATATAAGCTAAGCTGCGAGCTAGTTCGCAGCTCCTATTCAACTAAAGGGCTCATGAGCTGACATAAGGTTGACACGTTTTGGTTGAGTCACTCGTGTCTAGTTTAGCTGTCTTGGACTGCGGAATAAGCCGAGAATTGAATAATACTGAGGTAAAAATAAATGTATATATAATACAATTACATCAACGCTAAGCCCGCATTTCTTTTCCGCTTTATTTGGCAACGTATTCCCCAATATGTCAATATTTTCGTCATCCCATACCATTTGTGGCATACATTTCTATATTTACATATATGTATACACACATGTACCTACTTACACACATACACATACAGACATACTTTATTAAACACAAATGTTATATTAAAATTCAATACAAACTATAAATAAAATTAGGTATCATACTTTACAAATATATATATATATATATAAAACATATTTAAATATTATCTCATTACATATTATAAGTTACTTTATTATTAAATATATTTATGTGTCGGCGCGGTCGCTTAACTGGCTACAGTGGTAAATAACATCTCATATCTAATTAACTAACGACACGCCGTCCCGCAGCATTCGGTGGCATTGTGTACTCGCATTCCAAAACCAGTCAGAATTCATTCTCGACGCCGGGCGCACGCTGCCGCTAATTATCGCTTGACCGGAGCTAATATTGTATGTTTACGCGTAAGAAGTTATTACAATATATATTATTATTTATTTAACACGCGCGTATTATTATTAATAACCTAAACATTCTATTTCATATATGTATATGCAATGTTCACAAAATGTCAATTTCGTTTAAATGAATAAATGAGTAGGTTACAAGTTACCTTACTAATTTCCGTAATAGTCTTCAGAAAGTCTGCCGCATAACTGAGCGTACGGTGTACGCCTAAAAGTACTACTTCAAATGGAATAGCCAACTGCAACTGCCGCCAGCACGTGCAGCAACTCTATGAAGCTGAACTGCTCCTTCCACGACGCTTGGAAGCTAACTCACATAAGTACACACAAACCAGTAGCGCAACTAGGGTCGACTTCATGCAGTTACTGCACATGCTGTCGATTCGGAATAGTAACTTAAATGTCATTTCATGTTGCCAGACTTTTCTACGGCTAATCTGGCAAATTAATCCCCAATGCGTGTGTTCAAGCCGAAAGCTGTGTTGTGGTGTAGCATAAAAAAATGTTACCTCGACAGTATCCGCAACAGTTTTCAGAACTTCCATCGCGTCAGGGGGCTGTTGCACCGTGTACGCCTCACAGTGTCGCTTCATGATGCCCGCCTTCGCCGCCGCTATCTCTGGTAGCGTGTTGCCCAATATCGATGTGTGATCTAAACCCAGGGCTGTGATGCCGACGATCGGGACTTTTCTACCAAAATGTCATAAAATAAAATGTTAGTGTTAAAAATGAGAAAGATTTTGTTGCATTGGATTTAATATTTGGATAAAATGGCAGATCAAAGATTGATACAACCAATATTCATTGCAAATGAGGATGGTTTTAGGTACCCGGGGAGACCTAGGTTTAAATTGTATTACCAAAACGTCAGAAACGAAGGAGTCAAGAGTCTCTAAATACTTTTAATACAGGATATAACAAACGCATTTAAGATTCCTTCAATCATTCAGTGGGTTAAATAAAACGTAACATAAGATAATTCAAGAAGCATACTAGAATGTGTAGAATGAACCCTTAAAAGCGTCAAGTACAGATACAAGAAATCGACTCGTGAAATGCTGGCTGGATGTAGTGGAACAGGATATGTTTGCCAACGTTGCCAGGCAGCCTAAGATCATGGAGAGGGAGATGTAAGAAAGCGAGAAAGTAGTTGACAAACCCAAACATGCTTCTGCATGTTTTTCTTTTTTTTTTCTACTTCGTTTCTTCATATGCTATACTGAAGACGTTGAGAAAATAAATATTTTCGAGCCTGTATCCCCCGACAAGTTGGCAAAATTTATATCCAGAGTTAGCTGAAGGCACAACTCAGACCCACAATGTTATAAATGGGAACCGTTGTTATTATTAGGATATTGAAAAAACACGTTCCGAGTCACCCAGCCTAGAAATCGATCCAGGGACCGAGATAGTTAATGCCAACACCAACAAAACTATAGAGGCGATCTAAGACTTTCATAGGAAGTCAATGTCAACTCATCTGATCCTAATTCCTAATAATATTATAAATGCGAAAGTTTGGTTGTTTGTTTGTTACTCCTCCACGCAAAAAATGCTGAACCTATTTTCTATATTTCATGGGTAACTTGGATTAACACATAGGATAGTTTTTATGCTGAAATAATATTCCTGTGGGGCCACGCGGGCAACAGCTAGTGTTACATATACGTCAATGCGCAGCTTTTTCGCAGATAGTCCGTTTTGATAATAATATGTTGCAACTTGACTATGTCTACCTGTTCTGGTTTAGAGGTTAGTGTAGCCGACCTAACTTTTAAACCGAGAGTGACGAACATTGACGCCGTGGCAGGTTTTATTTTTTGTTATGTGTACAGGTATTTTCTATGCATTAGTATCTGTATAGGAGACAAACGAACAAGTGGTGCAGCCCACGAACTGCTAGATTACCAGAGGTCTCACAGTTGCGTTCCCGATCAAAATTTATCTACTTTGGAGTTTGGTCAATTTGTGTAATTTGTCCAGAAAAAGGGGTCTCGATTTCTCGCTTTCCTTCCGAAAACCATACCTACCTTAAGACATTAGTGTAGTCAACAATTCCCCCAATCCCCACTTCCACTATGGCCACGTCCACCTTGAGCTTGAGAAACACATTGAAAGCTAATACAGTAAGGAATGAGAAGTACTTCGGCATGTCACCATTGAAGGCCTGGAACAATAATGCTACAAAATACACAGGCATAATAAAGTAAAACTGTAAAAATCAAATCCAAAGATTTGATTAGGTACCACAACACGATTAATTTATTTCCTTTTTGAAAGATAGTTAATGATTTGGAGGTGGTCCCTCAATTTAATCAACATCCTTTTAAAAGATGATGTCATATGGTCATTCAAACAATTTCTGGTGGTAAGATATGCATCGTGTACCATATACATATAGTCACGTGTTTTTCTGGACACTGTAACGCAAATAACAATACCTTGAGGGTATATAAGCATCGGCCGTCTAGACTCGAAGCGCTTCTCTTGCGAGCGTAACGCGTAGCCAATGAAAATAGTGTCAGAACTCTGCCCGAGCTCTTATCGCATCTATTTCAACAAGCAGTCGCCCGTTGGTCGAAATTCGACCATAATAAATTTTAATAACTTGTTGATTAGAACGCCGTCTTCATTTCTCAAGACCAACTACTTTGTTTCCAAACTGTATGGTGCGCCATCTGTGATCTTTTATCGCTATTATCAATATATTTGTTTGTGTGTGTCAAATGCATGGTAGTGTAGGTGATGTTTTATTTCTTGATTTAATGTACTTTATAAGCATTATTATTGAAAAATATTAGCGTTGTGCACTTCTCCTACACATAAACTATAAGTGTGCCAAATTTTATGCTCCTGTGTCCGCGCAATTTTCGTAAAAAGGGGTCCAAAGTGAGATTTTCAGCTAAATGTTATAGTTTTTTATTCAATTTAAATTTCCTTAAAGTATAATAGTCCATCACCTGCGTTTCCAAATTCAACTTGGGCGATAGTAGCCTGTAGCTTTATTTTACTGGCTAACTTATCGCAGAACACAAAATGGTGAGCGCTAACTTAATGACGCTAGAATGGGTAGTATTGCTTTCTATCAGGGCGAGTAGTCACAGAGTTCTACCGACTGCCTCCTTTTCAAATTTCATTTCATTCATTTAAACTTTAAAATTAAGGTAAAAATTGCACATCGACGTTAAAAAAAACAATATATCTAGGCAGTTGCGAACTTACTTGTGTATCATATAGTGCGTTGTACACTTGATGGAAATGATCAGCGAATTCGCGCTCCGTCATTATTCGCCCACAGAGTCGAATTCGTTCGCGGACTGCGATCAAGTGCGGCGACGAGTAAAACCCTGTTCGGTAGCCGTGCGCGCGCAATATGGACTCACACATAGCACTTGTTGAGCCCTGAGAAAAACATTTTCTTATACATATAGGACTTCCAATTAGTAAAAAACGTAGCCAGGTTGTATTTTATAATAAGTAATAATGTCCGTAGTATCCATTCATTAATAATTAATGCTCATGTTGCACAACAGAGTGTTCACCTTAACGACTGACAGGGGAAAACATATAGCGCGTTATTTCCATTATTTATTCTGTGGCGCTGATATCGCCAAGCTGCATGTAACCAACTTATAGTGTAAAAAAATATATGAAATTTACTAGACAAAAGACGAAGTAAACGTTGAAACGCAAACTGAACAAGAAAGCACTGCATGCGACTGTCCAAAAGCGCACTGATGTGGACATAGCGTGACCATGGCTTTTGGGACGACAACACACAGACCAACACAACACCAGCACATCACCTGTAGATTTGGATGCGCCAATATGAAGGAGTCAGCTAGTAAGTTAGATATTGTTCTTCATTACATACGACAAAGAGTATAATAATATACCTATACATATGAGTATTACCACATTCATTTCTATTGCTTGGGTACAACTGTGTGAAACTTTTGTTTTTTATACTACGTATATTTTATGAAAATAAATATCAATATTTAATATTTTGGTAAACACAACCTATGGATCTAACCCCAAAATGAGAAAATTATACGCTTATGTTGCAAATAAGATAATTATGCCAAAACTTACAACACGTATCGTTACGATACTAATACTCACAGAACATATACAAAACATATTAAACACACAAATGCCAGCCCCCGCCGGGAACCGAACCCGACCCTCGCAGTTGGTTGGTCGGTGGAGATAGAACTCGACCAAGGAGGCGATCAAACTATAGCAACAAACATACCAAAATAAACTTGTTTTTGAACTAGTTCCGGAAGTAGCTAGCTATTCGTTTGTTGCATTCGGTTGTACCTGCGCCAGACTATATAATTAACATAGCACGAAGTGTATTTAAGTTTTTAGCGAACTGTACAGTATCACCTCGCTAGACCTTATTTATATCTAACACTTATTTATATTGACCGCCTCGTTGGTCGAGTGGCTAGCGTACACGCCTAGCTTCAGCGACCAACCGCAAGGCATGGGTTCGATTCCCAACGGGGGCAGGCATTTGTGTGATGAACATTAGGATTTCTGCGTTTCAGGGTCCGGGTGTTTATTAAATTTATTGTGGTATCTTTTTAAGTATTTCTATGTACTAGAATCGTGGACACCCATAACACAAGCATATAATTTGCTTATTTTGGGGTTAGTTTCAATTTGTGTGACTTATCCAGGGATGTTTATTAATTATTTACTTTTAATTATTATTTATTTACTAATACTTGTATAAAAAATGGAAAGTACAGGAGGTTCTAATACATGTTTAAAAATTGTGCCTAGATCGGAATTTCACCAAATGCAGACGTTAAAAATAGGTAGGTATAAATAGCGCTTTTCACTGACCGAAGGTTTAACATGAAATATAGATTTATCATAGCAATAGAATTAAAACTATTCAATAACCATCGTTAAAAGCATTTAAGGATTGTAGCTAAGCTAAGCTCTTTCTTCGTCAGGTTTTAAAAATCTTGATAAAAGGGTTAGAAATTTTGGAGATAACATTTAGGGATGATGTATGGGGGATCGGTTTTATACTATAATAATTATATTAAGGAACTAGATGAGCTGACAGACGTTGTCTCGTCCTTAACATTATTTTTACATTATTTTGGCAATAACTAACACAATAAAAAATTACCTAGCGAAATTGGTCCACACGCGTGATGCGATGACCAAAGTGAAATAGAGATACATTTAATAATAATATGACGTGTTTTTGTATGTCAAAATTTACTCACAATATTTATTTACAATTTTATTGATTAAATAGCAAATAAATGAAGAAAGCAAATCATATAACACTATTAAAAGTGATCACAATTAGAAATATATAAAAATATAAATAATTAAATACTAGAATGTGCATATAAATTTCAAACCCAAGAATGACAGTTCATAAACTTATCATCAACACGAGATTAAAATTAAGTAAATTTATGATGTAAGCACGTATGATTACGAGAAAAAGGACGAGAGAAAACGCACACTCATCGCCGCAGTCTATCGCACCGAGTGGCTCCACGTCGTCAGATGAGGACTACGCTACCCCTCCCGAACACGACGTGTTGAGCAGTGACGATGGACTGCCGCCTCCAGCGCCGAGCCGAGCACCTGCACCGCGCCGAGGGAGGCCACCACGGGCGCGCCTGGGACCGGCGGGACCGTCTGTCCCGCAACCAGCCCCCGCCGTTAGTGGTGCAGTGCGCCGCATGATGGACTTCATCAATTAATGAAAACGTCATGCGAGCGTACTATAGGGCGACAGAAGGGGGAACCAATCTCACTGCGTATAGTTCCCGTATGTTGTCTCTGTTCCAGGACCTTAAACCAGGTGTTACCGTTACTGTACAACGACTGTCGGATTAGGTGAGGTTCATTCAACGAAGCCGAGTGTTGGATGATTCTGTGCTTGAACGGCTTCGCTCTGAAGTTACTATTTCAGCGCCTACCGCCGAACGTACACACCCGGTAATCCAATGACCGTCTGTTCCTTCAGTGACAGGATTACTAGGTTGTGTCTATGATGCGGTGGACGTAGAAACTATAACCGTAAGTACCCAGGAACATGAGCAATTGAGGAGGACTCAGGAAGAGACAATTCTGGAATTTAAAAACATGCCGATAAACGAGAGACCGCGACTACCACGTTTTCCTATGCACAGACGTAATATGGCGCTAGTGAAGGCTTTAGACTGCATACTTGACCCATACCTATTGTCTTGCCAAGATCTAGCTGATACACATTCAATCCTATATTGTGCGGCTATGGCGGCAAGCCGTGTAGCTCGTGTCAGGTTCCCTGAAACTGACCGAGACATACGGCCTAATGCTACGCCAGTATGGCAAGGTAGGATTGAACGACGTGTCAGCGCAGCTAGAGCCATCATTGGTAAACTTATTTGCTTCAGATCAGGAAACAATCGCCCGAGAGTGATGCGTTATGTGACACAAGCCTTTGCTGGCACAGGTGTTAAAGCATCCGATTATATGTCTTGTGTCACAGAACGCATTGACTATCTGAAGCAAAAAGCGTGTGCGTTGGCAAACCGGCTTCGCCGTTTTAAAGAGCGTGTAAACAGGGATCACCAGAATCGTCTATTTCAAAGTGACCAAAAAAAGGTATATAGGAGTTGGGAGGAATCCACTACTGGTGTTTGTGATGGGCAGGTACCGAATATGAACGAAATGTCTACGTCTTGGAAAAGTATTTGGTCCGTGCCCGTTACTCATGTTAGTGGTGAGTGGATGAGCATTGTTGAGCGCTCGTGTGAATTATTGCAACCAATGACAGCTGTAACTATTGAAATTGATGACATAACGGATGCAGTCCGTCGGACGCATAATTGGAAAAGTCCGGGACCAGACGAACTGCATAATTTTTGGCTGAAATGGTTGCGTTCTTCACACGCACGCTTAGCTGCTCAATTCCAAGACGCCATCGAATCTCGATCTCTCCCATCTTTTATGACTACAGGAATCACCTTTTTGCTCCATAAATCAGGTAGTACCACGGATCCTAAAAACTTTAGACCCATTACATGCCTACCTACAATGTATAAATTACTTACATTCATTTTGACCGCAAAATTAAATAAGCACTTTTATGCAAATAATGTTTTAGATTCGGCTCAAAATGGATGTAGGGTTGGGTCTCGTGGTACTAAGGAGCTACTCCTCATTGACATGGCTATTAACCAACAGGTTCGCAGAAGCCGTAAGGGTCTTTCCACCGCCTGGATTGACTATAAAAAGGCTTACGATTCGGTACCGCATACGTGGTTGCAACGAGTGTTGGAACTGTACAAAGTTGATGCAGTTCTAAGCTCGTTTCTGGTTTCATG
Source organism: Calephelis virginiensis (assembly GCA_002245475.1). Classification (NCBI taxonomy): domain Eukaryota; kingdom Metazoa; phylum Arthropoda; class Insecta; order Lepidoptera; family Riodinidae; genus Calephelis; species Calephelis virginiensis. The sequence continues at coordinate 138,457 of NJDC01006090.1, forward strand.
TATGTGGCAGTGGACCACGGCTCTTTGTCTTCCAGGAGGTGGAAGGAGTCTTTACACTTCCGAACCCATAAGGATTGAGCGGGGCATCTTCCATGGTGACATTTTGAGTCCATTGTGGTTTTGTCTGGCTTTAAATCCTTTGAGTACATTGCTAAGGGATTTAAAGCTAGGTTATCGATTGCGTAGAGGAGGTGAGACTATTTATCATCTGTTGTACATGGATGATCTCAAGTTGTTTGCATCAAATAAACCAAACTTGTTGTCACTACTTGATGTAACACATACATTTGGTAGTGACATTAGGATGGAGTTTGGCGTAGATAAATGTGCGGTTGTACATGTGCAGAAGGGAAAGGTTGTACATAACGACTATTTACAACTTTCAGAGACAATATCTCTCGGATCTCTCTTCGAAACCGAAACTTACAAATATCTTGGTATGCCAGAAGGTCTAGGTATACTGGATCGGGACGTTAAACAGCTGGTGATAGAACGTTTCTTTGGTCGCTTGACAAAAGTGTTGAAAAGCCTTTTGTCAGGAGGCAATAGGGTGCGCGCTTTCAACAGCTGGGTGATGCCTGTTTTAGTATACACCTTTGGCTTTGGTATTAAGATGGACTCAGACAGAGCTGGATACCTTGGACCTAAAAGTCCGTAAGCTATTGACAACATATCGCATGCATCATCCACGCTCATCAGTGATGAGATGGTATATTCCTCGGAAATCTGGAGGACGTGGCTTCCTTAATGCCAAAAACCTTCATAACAGTGAAGTATACAATCTTAGGGAATACTTCCTACATGTTGAGTGTAAAATGCATCGTGATGTAGTGTCAGTGGATTAAATGGGCTGACTCCGCTCTCCTTAGGTAAAGAGAACTGGCATAAACCGGTGGTACTTAGCAGTCAGGATCGCTTGGACGTATGGAAGAGCAAAGAACTACATGGTCGATTTTATCAGGTACTTTATGAGCCTGATGTCGATACACAAGCATCCGTGTCTTGGTTACGATTCGGTGATCTCTTTGGTGAAACCGAAGGTTTTGCTTTTGCAATTGCAGACGAGGTTGTCAAGACGAATAACTATCGGAAAAACATCATGAGGGATGGTACAGTTGACATATGTCGAGCGTGCCATCGTCCTGGTGAGTCCATTAAACATATTATTTCCGGTTGTTCTCATCTTGCCAACGACGAGTACTTACACAGGCATAACCAAGTAGCTAAGATAATCCACCAGCAACTTGCTCTTCGATATGGACTTGTCGGTTTTGAAGTGCCTTACTATAAGTATACACCGGAGCCAGTTCTTGAAAATAGCCATGCAAAGCTCTACTGGGACCGGTCTGTCATCACGGACAGGACTATTGTCGCCAATAAGCCTGACATCGTGCTGGTAAATCGATTGGAGCGCCGGGCTTTTCTTGTTGATATCACTGTCCCATGTGACGTTAACCTCGTAAAAGCTGAGAAGGAAAAAATGTCAAAATACATAGACTTGGCTCACGAGGTAACCGACATGTGGGATATTGATACAACAACAATTGTCCCGATAGTCGTGTCAGTAAATGGTCTTATAGCGAAGAGTCTCGACCAACACCTTAAGAGACTCGCTCTGCAACCCTGGGTTAAGGGCCGGATTCAGAAGGCAGCAGTTTTGGGGACGGCACGCATTGTGCGGAGGTTCCTCAGTCTGTAGCCCTGACCACTGACGGTTTAGTTTTAAGACCACCGTTTTTGGTAACCTATTTTTTATGTTTATATTATTTTTTTTATGTTAAATATATAAACGTAGAAAATAAGAGATAATGAAAATAAATGGTAATAATAATAAATATCCCTGGACGAGTTACACAAATTGAATCTAACCCCAAAGTAAGCAAATTATTTGCGTGTGTTATGGGAGTTAGTCAACGATTCTAATACATAGAAATACTTAAATAGATACAAGAACAAATTTAATAAACACCCAGACCCGGAAATGCAGACATCTAAATTTTCGTCACACAAATGCCTGCCACCGTCGGGAATCGAACCCGAGCCTCGCGGTTGGTCGGTGTAGTTAGGTGTGTACGCTAGCCACTCGACCAACGAGGCGGAGGCGGCGGTGTCTATTATGTTACGGTTACGGTTAAACCCCCAAGTTCAGTTATAATTAGGTTTAGTCGGTTAAAAAACAAAACCTATTTCAACCGTTATTGTTAAATGCCAATGGCTACACCCACTTATAATCAGTTAGGCCTAGTTGAAACCGAGCCTCGGAGTTTAGCCATAACATATAGTATATAAGACTAGCTGACCTGATAGACGCTGTCCTGTCCTAACTATGAATACTGATTATTTTTTCGTATGAATCTTTCCCTGACAATAACTACCACAAAAAAAAAAGAATGAATAAAATTGATCCATCCGTTCACGCGTGATGCGATAATCAAGTAAAATGGGGATTCATTTTTATAAACATAACGATACTAGCTGTTACGCGCGGCTTTGCTCGCGTGGCAGTTAATATATTTACTGATTATAGAACATTAATAAGGACCTTCATACAAACTTTAAACCCCTATTTCACCCCCTTAGTTGCAGTATTTCCGGAAACGCATAAATACGTATCTACTCATCATTAACCTCTGGTATGCCGCGACTTTAACGATGCAGTATAACTGGATTGCGGGGATCCGCGTTCCGGCATGCAAAGGATTAATAAATAGCCCAAAAATAAACTTTCATGTTTCTAACTTAAAAAACGACGTCCTCCATACAAACTTTTAACCCTTTTTATTTCCTTTGGGGAAGAAGTTATGAAATTCTGTCCTTAGTGTTTTTGCTCGGCGATGATGAATCAGACAGTCAGGACATGTTATTTTATAAGTAGGTATAGATAACTGTTGCACCTTGTAGTTTCATTCTTTTGACTGACCTTGCCCTTGGTGCCAGCGACGTGAATGACAGACAGCTGGTCTAGCATGTCCAACGTCACCCCAGTCCGCAGCAGATAATTCTCCATTTCTACTATATTTGTGCATTTCTGTAAACAACAATATTATTGTTATTGTTATTATAAGTTCAGGTTAAGCTACACCGAGAACTGCTGCAATCTTAAAAGTTCTTTTGTAATCATTTGTTATGCTTAAATTCATTGTTCCTTAAGGAACTGTATAATGTTCTTGGGATTAATGTAGCTAAGATGTTGTGAATCTATTATTGTTTACTCTACTCATAGTGCCTTAATTCTTAACTGAATATGCGCATGAATAGGGGCAAACGTAGAGGACATGCATTCCTGTCTCTTCTGGTTCAAAGCAAGACGTAGAGTCAATAACGTATCTAGCAACTGTAGCACCCTGGGCGAAATTTATATGACTTCCTAAATTAAGTTCAAATTTGTATAAAAAAGGAACATTAAATAATTAAAATATTACTAGTAGTACTACTAGCTAGTAAAATTAATAGTAAAAGAAACATAGCCAGAACGGATGTAAGAGTTTTGGTTGATGATGTAGTGCTGGAACAAGTGAATGAGATTGTATATCTTGGTTGTGCTTTTAGCAGAGATCCGAGAAAGAGTGGGATTGAAAGAAAGTGTTGATGTTAAAATGCGAAAGGGCATGCTCCGCTGGTTCAGTCATGTGGAAAGAATGACAGATGAAAGATTGACAAAGCAGATATACAATGCGAATGTGGATGGATGTAGGTACCCGGGGAGACCAAGGCTGACATTCCACGATCAGATTGCTCTGATATTATCCGAGGATGGTGTCAAGAGTCTCTGAAACCGGCGTGTTTGTATGATAAGGGTAATGAATGTGAAGGAAGCCAGACAGGTTTGTCAGGATCGTAAGGTCTGGCACTCGATACCCTCTGCTTACCCTGTAAGGGACTTGGCGTGAAGATAAGTATGTATGTATGTACGTATGTATGTAGTGCTGGAACAAGTGAATGAGATTGTATATCTTGGTTGTGCTTTTAGCAGGGATCCTAGAAAGAGTGGGATTGAAAGAAAGTGTTGATGTTAAAATGCGAAAGGGCATGCTCCGCTAGATCAGTCATGTGAAAAGAATGATAGATGAAAGATTGACAAAGCAGATATACAATGCGAATGTGGATGGATGTAGGTACCCGGGGAGACCAAGGCTGACATTTCACGATCAGATCAATCAGATATTATCCGAGGGTGGTGTCAAGAGTCCCCGAAACCGGCGTGTTTGTATGAAAAGGGTTATGAATGTGAAGGAAGCAAGACAGGTTTGTCAGGATTGTGAGGTCTGGCACTCGATACTCTCTGCCTACCCCGTAAGGGACTTGGCGTGCAGATATGTATGTGTATGTATGTAAAATTTTATTTCTATCATCACAAGTTCGCCTCATAAACAAAAAGAAAATGTGTATTTCCAATTTTGTAATAGGTACTATAACGTTGCTTGAGATTGAATGGGTAACAACTGATTTGCCACCTATCATATGAAAAATATCACAATCTTTATTACTCCGGCCTGTGTTGAAGATCTAGAATCTGTAGAATATTTTTTGCTATATAAACTGCCAGCCTTTTTACATCTTCAAGGTTTTGTATCAAGAATTTTAAAGCAACTAAATTTATGTAAAAACTAAAAACTTTTGTCTTTTATATTTATTCTAATGTTAATAAAACTCACATAATAAAGATAACAATGTAAGTCCTTGTGAATATACTCAATACATATAATTATTATATTTCGCTAACAAAGTCTACATAATACTGATAATACCTACCTATGTCAGTGATTATAATATAAAATTATAGGTCTCTAAAATAATATTATAAACTTTCACAAATATTACCAGAATTAATAAAATATTTACTACTCTTTCATGATTGTAAAATTGATAATAAGAAACTACATCCAACTATATCCCTGACTCTTGAACTATAAACCAAATTACAATGAATTTTGGCTAAAACTCACTCTGAGTTCTACAACACAGGCCTAGGTTAATACAGGCTATCTATACTTATAATAAAACTGTAGAAGAGTGAATTCTGTACATTGAAGATGCTGAATAATAGAAGCTGGGGACTAAAAACTTTTAGCATTTTTAGAATTTTTGTTTATCTATTTGTCCATATCCCCACCACAATTCAGGCCAAATCAACTGAACCAATCATAATGAAATTAGACATTTACAAAGCGGTTCCCGTGAAAGAAAATTGGGTTTTTACAATTTTCTAATTAAAAAACATGTTGCTTGGGATTGGATATGTGCCCAGTTCACAATAGGTTTGCCACCTATCACATTGTGGGACTCAGTATCTTCGCTAGTAGTGGGAGCCCTGGTTGTGTATCTGCCTAGCCCTTTGAGGTTATGGGGGTGAAGATGCTAATTGGATACTTATAAGATCTTTTTAATTGGTCAATCTCTTTAATTATTGAAGTATGTGTATTGACTACTACTGCAAATTACATATGTAAAACAACAATTTATTATTACCTAGCTCTATATTTTATATTTTACAGTTATCATGCAAATCCTGATTGTATTTTGTGAAATAAACAGATTGGTGTTTGTATAAATAAAAAAGATTAATTAATTACTTACTTGCCCAGTTTTGATGTCTCTCCTAATCTGTTCTATTGTTGATTTGTTTGATTGCAGTAAATTTAACTTTTGCACAGCTTCCTACAATAAATAAATTTCTTTGAGCTTGCCTATAAATGAATGCAATATAAATAAATAATTATATACCTGGACAAATTACATGAATTTAATGTAACCCCAAAGTAAGCAAATTATTTGTTTGTGTTATGGGTGTTAGTCAACATACTATTAATATTATAAATTCAATAAATGCACAGAACCAGAATTGAAGACATCTAATTGTTTGTTACACAAATGCCTTGCCAAGAGAATGAGAAAGCGAGCATCATGGTTGTTTGTTGAAGTGAAGAATTTACGCTAACCCTTCCACCACTCATTGGTTTTGGCAGTCAAATATATAGACAGTATATAGCTTAAAAGGTGGCGTTCTAGTCATATTACCCAGTATGTTTAGTGAGTGCAAATTATAAATAATATGACAAATTTTGTATGATGCATGGCTAACGTGACCAGACTTCCCGTTTTGAACGGGACCGTCCTGTTTTTCGGTTGTATACCGTGGTGTCTCAAATGGAAGTTTAAGTATTCTCTATTATGTGCGACAGTCTGTACGTATCCCGTAATAAAATAAATAAATATTTTTTTTTTATTATTGACAGTAATTTAAATTTTCTCCATCAAAAACACATTTACCTATCTTACTATAGTATGCAAAGATGCAATTGCTAATTAATGAAAAAATTGGTATCCTGTTTTGAGCCGAAAGAGAATTGGTCACATTATGCATGGCATATATCACTAAATAATATGGATTTTAAATGAGGATAAAGAATTTCTAAAAGGCATAAAAAGGAAGATTAGATTATAGTTTGACGCACTGACGGTCACAAGCTATAAAGTTATTTCCGACAATTATGTACACATCTACATTTTGTAAGTCATAAATCTAGCAATAAATAAAATTAAAAATCTTAAAATAAAACACCATGACAAAGTTACATATATACAAATAATACTTAAATTACCTACAACAAGCAACTTTTGTTTTATTTTCTAATTTAGCAATGAGAAAACTAAATATAAAAAAAAACAAATTTAAAAATAAAATATATATTTCATATTTACAAACCTCGTAGGAAAACTTAGTCGACGACATTCTTTTAACTATTTTATTCACTAAATAAAGACGTCTGAGACCGATGTTAGTCATCAATATACTAGAGAGCGCGATTTCTATGGCTAAATTATCAGCAGGAATTACATGAAAAATGGTGACATCAATATGTGCGTTAATACTTTTGAGATTTATTACGTAAATGCTCCATAGTTATCAAAGCATCGTATTGCCATCTGACCTCACCCAGTTAGTTCGCAAAACGTTACTGCTTAGAACCAGAATACTTCAGAATTTGTAAACATCCTAAAGTTCATAACATAACCTCAACTCAAAAGTCAAAACAAGCACAATCCACATTTTTTTTTAATTTTTTTTTTAAGTTAATTTGCCGCTTTCTGGGGCCGGCTAAGACCTATAGGCCATGCTGCCACGTCTTCCGTAATAATGAATTCTTTTTCATATTAAAATTTTAAATTCATTTCGTCAGTTTCTTAACATATTGTCTTCCCCTTTTTAAAAGTCATTTCCTTCACTAAGACAAAGCTTATTTGAGTCCTTCAATACGTCTTTAGTTTTAATTTCTTGAAATTTACATATTATGCTTCTCCGTTAATTTGTTTTATAGTACGTCACATCCTTGAATTACGATTATTTTCACACAAATTATAAAACTAAAATTCTGAACACCAAAATCATCTTCTTTCATGTTGGCGCCAAAACTTCTACGACAGTGCAAAAAGTATTTTTAATATTCTTTTTTTTACCTCTATATTTTATACTAGTCTTATATTATGTAATAAACCCATATCTTAATATTTCATGTCTTTTTCTAGTTTTGTCTTCAAATTTCTTTCTTGTTCAGGCCTCTGCCTCTTCTGTCGTGATAAAACTCTACAATAGTCTTTCACTAGTATAGTTTATTTACTAAATCACATTTACACACAACTAAGTAATATTTACACTTTAATTAATTTACAAATTATACATTTTTACACTATATTACACATTTTTAGCTTAAAGATTGGAGGGAACCCTCGAAAAGTGCGCCTTCCCCCTCCGACCGTTCCCGCCATCCTCCTTTTTGTTTTTTAATTTTATACCAGTCGGGGAAAGGCAAAGGATCTGTGTCCATACAGCCACGTTTTCCGTATTAATAAACCTTTTCTTGTTGTATATTTTCAATTTATATCTTCCGTATTAAGTCTTTATTTCAGTCATTAGTCACTGTTTACAAAGTCTTGTCTTGAGTAAAGCGGTGGTTTCGTAACTCAAGCTCATTTATGAGATTTGGCGGTAGCGAGGAAATTCACGATACACTAATTTCTTCATGATTATTTCATTTGTGCACTTTCACTGAACAAAATTAAACTAATTCCTACCTAAATTAAGCAATTTTACTCATAGTTTACACTAAATTCAATACTCAACTCCCACATTATTTTGACATCTTTTGACAGTCAACTGCTATGAAAAATCAAACTCTTCTTTTTATTTTCTTAGGTTACTTTTCCCCTTTCTGGGACCGTCTAAGACCTTTAAGCCATGCTGCCACGTCTTCCGTAGTAATTAATTCATAAAGTCCTTTGTCACATGTCTTCCGTATTAATTAATTCTTATACAGTCATTAGTCACTATTTACAAAGTCACGTCAGGGTCTTGGGTAAAATGGTGGTTACTTTACACAAGCTCACTTTGGGAGATTTGGCGGCAGCGAGGAAATTCACGATACACTAATTTCTTCATGATAAATAATCATTTGTGCACTTACACTGAACAAAATTAAACTAATTCCCACCTAAATCAACTAATTTTACTCATAATTTACTCTAAACTCAAAAATTGTCATAAAATTACGACCGTCTTCATTCACGATGCCGCCAAAACTCCCTTCTTTTCTTTCTTAAGTTTTGTCCTATACGTTAGTATTTTGCCATTCGTCACGTAGAAATTGTACAAAACGACACCAACATGGACTAATTTCACTAAATACAAACATGAAATTCAATAATTGTGAATAAAACTTCGACTATCTTTTCTCTTGATGCAATGGCGCAAAAACTCCTGCTATAATTTTACTTTTTAAAGCGTACCTACACCTAGACCATGGTGTAGACAAAAAGTAAAATGCAAGAGCCGTAGAGTTTTGGCGCCGTCAAGAATAAAGAAGGTCGCAGTTTCTTCGTAGTTATTGAATTTTGTGTTTACATTGAATGAATGAAATTAAAATAGTCAATTGATGTTGAATTTTGAACAATATTGTTCAGTTCAAGTGCACAAATGAAATAATCCTGAAGAAATTTTTGTATCATATATTTCCTCGTTCTGGCTAAATCACATAATCGATATATTAGCTTTAGAAACAGAACTCACGGAGCGATTTTTACCCGCACCCGTGGCGGTCGCGGTTTTTCGATTTTATTTCAGAACTCGCGAGACGGGTCATTTTTGCGGTCCCGCAGCCGCCGCGGTTGAAATTATCGCCTGCAAACTTGGCGGTTGACTATCGCGCGGCCGGCGGTTGCGGTTAAATAAACAGTACAAATAGCACAAAATGGTCGCCCGCCAAGCGACCGCAGAGCGCGTGGTCGCAGCCTGCCGAGGCGGCGGCAGGAGATCGCCGCTTGCACGATTAACGGGCAGACGACCGCTCGCGGGAAACGCAAACAACTGCAAACAACCGCAGATGCTGCGGGTGAAAATCGCGTCTTGAAATGTGAACTTACGTTTTGCATATAAATCTACATTCTACGTGATCTGCCGGCCCGCACCCGACGCGGGCGCGGGTAAAAACCGCGCCATGAGTTGTCAGTCTTAGTAAGGCGGCCACATTTTCTTGCTTCTTGGTACCTACCTACTAATTAGAAGGTGTGTTAAATTTACTAATTAAATTACTAGTCTGTGGCATACTCTTTAGCGGGTTGTTTAAATAGTTTAAATTCAATTGAAATTAAAGTTAAGTCATTGATGTAAAAAACACTATTTTTTATTGTTGACTCATTCAGTTTAGGGCAACTTTCATATACAAAAATAAAAAAAATAAGTTTGCCATGTTTTTTATTCGCCCAAGTCATATGACACTAGTTGCCTTATATCTGAATGCCTTTAGACTTACTTTCAAATTATACGGGTTATAATTTTTCAAGTAAACTTTATGCAAATTCGGGTTTGGTATGTATCTATGGAAGTTCTACCTCTTATTACATAGTATTTATCAGTATTTATATACTCTTTGGACTCATTCAACGTATAGTTCAGTTTGTCGCAACTTTCATATAAAAAAAAATAAGTTTGCTATGTTTTTTTATTCGCCCAAATCATATGATACTAGTTGCCTTATATCTAAATGCCATTAGACTTATTTTCAAATTGTACGGGTTATAATTTTTCAAGTAAACTTAATACAAATTCGGGTTTGCTATGTATCTATGGAAGTCCCGCCTCTTATTACGTAGTATTTATATACTCTTTGGCATAGTTCTCTTACTAGTCTGTGACTCATTCAGACTCATTTGTCAATTTAATAGGTATTCAATATCACAAATTATAAAGAAGTCCTATATAGGTATATTCAGTTTGGCGCAACTTTCATATAAAAAAATAAAAAAATAAGTTTGATATGTTTTTTATTTGCCCAAATCATATGACACTAGTTGCCTTATTTGTGAATGCCTTTAGACTTACTTTCAAATTATACGGGTTATCATTTTTCAAGTAAACTTTACACAAATTCGGGTTTGCGATGTATTTATGGAAGTCCCGCCTCTTATTACATAGTATTTATATACTCTCTGGGTATATTATTATGATTATACTCTTTGATAAAGACTTAAGTACAAGTACAATATTATAATTTATAACTACGAATAACAATAATAAATATTAATAATAATGACAGAAACAGACGCTTCTAAGCGGCCTTTAGATATGCCTGCAACTTTCTTACCCTATTTGGAGAAAAATAGAATTTATAAGTTTTTTAAGGTAAGATAATAGATTGACATGCCATGTTCAAATAGGCGAGACGTTGATGTGTTAAAATTTTTGTCAGGATGTTAGCCCTTTTCGTGGACTACACAGCTCTAAATGTTTCCCATCGGCGTCGCGGGGTAGATAAAGACAATATTCTACGTAACGCAGCCACTCTCCTTGGCGACTAGTTCAGGAACCCCGATAAAAGTGCGGCGGTGCTCTTTAGTCAAGGTGTTACCCTGCGAACGGATGAGACCCATTCGTAATCTGTAATTTCGACCGACCGAGTAGTTCCCTGGGAAAAATCAACAGAATACCTAGGGGGGGTCACTCTAGACAAAAATATATCGTTTGAACCGCACATATTGCGTGTCACAAATAAAGCTAAGTTCGTACTTTGCCGCTATATCTAATTAATTAAAATAGTAAAATGTTACTTCGTAACAAATTGACACTTTACAAAATTTGTGCTTGGCCAATCTCAGCTTACGCAAGTGCAGCAGTTGTGCAAGTCGCACATACCTTCCCAACACACCTCGAAAAGTTACAAGTAGTACAGAGGGGTGATTATGTATCTTGTTGTTGCCAACTCAATCTGCAAAAGTGTACACCAATTGACGTCATTTGTGTTTGCTATCTCTACTGTATTTCTGTTAGTCACTGGATATAGCAAATATAAAACACGTCATTTGACAGCTATTTGATGTACACTTTTCCATTTTGAGTGGGCAACTGAGTTACACAATCAGCTTCCAGAACAGGGTCGTGCGTACTGCCACCAGTAGCCCGTGGTATGTACGCAACGATGACCTACATCGCGACCTAGACTTACCCACAATAGCGCAGCATTTCAAACAGCTATCTGAACATTACTTTGAAATAACGGCTGCCCACCCTAACCCGGGGTTATCACCCGCGTGTGACTTCATACTGGCCGTGAACGTGCCCACCCAACTAAGATGACCCAATCACGTCTTATAGAATCCTCAAGACACTCCTCTACACCGTCGCCTATTGTCTCAGCGATGAAGATCCCACTTACGCCCGGCGCCAAACTCCGAGTGACGAGCCACGACTCCTCTGTACTACTACACTACACCCAGTAACCAGAACTCGGCACCAAGTCGAGATTTTTTCTCCCGGGAGCTTGTTTGCTGGCGTTGTAGGAAACAGTCCAATCCATTTAGCCTTGGGCTGAGCACTCTGCTCGGCCCAAAATAGTCCGGTGCACTTGTAAAAAACCGCAAGGTTAGAAATATATTAGCCACTCAATATCATTCGAATTGTAAATTAAAATCGTACATTTCATTCTAGGTACTTTCGAATACATACTAGCGGACTATTAACATTTAGTTACAAATAAAATCAACGAATCTGATAAAATAAGTGATTAAATGTTTATAATTCCTCAATTTTGTATTCAATATTACCTAAATTGACATTCTCGATTAAAATTTGTAATATTGCATAAATCGAGCTTCATGAATAACCCTACAGAACTCAGAGATATAGTCATATTTGCGATGGCCCATTTTTCCCCATGTTGGATTTCCTGCCAGGCAGCTCGTAAAAGGCGAGCATAGGATTACCGTCACTAACACCATGACATCCTACTAGGTATTTGATTGAATCAGGCGTTACTTTGCGGAAATCCATTATAAAAGATGTAAAATAAGCCTTTATTTTGCTAATTCCGCGTAAGCAGTGTAACCGTTGTGGCAAATAATCCTCCAAACGACACAGAATGTGACAAGCCTAACTGACGTTCCCACCACCCACCTCCGCGACCAGAACACGAATATAGGAAGAGCTCGGGAAACAATAAACAATAAACCGTACGAACGACGACACACGAATGGCACACGACACACGAGTGTGTCGTCGTTTGTACGGTACGGTTGAATTCCTGAAGATGCCTCGGTGTAGAGGCGAAACGTACGTCGAGTGCGATTTGGTGTTCTCTGTGGTGAGTGCTTCGACAAAGTTGGCGAAGGACGTGACAAGTGGTTTTTTTCCCGTGTTCGGACTCTATTTGTGATCTGGTCGCAGAGGTGGGAGGTGGGAACTTTAGGTAGGGTTGTCACATGTAAAGAGTGTGACAATTTATATTGTTTCCCGAGCTCTTCCTATATTCGTGTTCTGTTCGTGGAGGTGGGTGGTGGGAACGTCAGTTAGGCTTGTCACATTCTGTGTCGTTTGGAGGATTATTTGCTACAACGGTTACATTGCTTACGCGGAATTAGCAAAATAAAGGCTTATTTTACATCCTACTAGGTGGTAGAATTTCGCAGCGACTCGCCCGGAGTGATACCACTGCCTTACCTATTCCTGACACAATAACGTCCAATGCTTGCCGTTGACGTGTTTCGGTTCGGAGGGTAAGGACTTACTTTTCACATCCCGGCCTCAGGTTGGCAACGCACCATTAGGTACCACTTTTGGTGCCTCTAGGTGGCGTGAATTTCTTACCTTCAGGAAATCCGTCTGCTCATTTGCCTTCCATTACATTAAAAAAGGCCCAAATATAAACCTAAAAAGAGATTTTGAAGGCGCTTAAGTTTGTCAAATTGTTCATTAGTCATTGGTTAAGTCAGTATAACAAGTACCTGATTTGCAAGATAGAGAAGTTTAGTGTGCGAACGCGGTGCAGAATTTTCCCAGTAACCCATAGTGTGTGTTATCAAAAATAGTTCGTAACGTTTTCCGATATTGTAAATCGAAATAATTTTACTTTATTCTTGTGATTTTTCGTTTTTATTTGTAGGAATTTAATAGATACCTGTCTGCCTATAATTTTTAAAATCCAATGGGTTCACGAGTTACTATTAGAATAAGTGCGCCAAATATGGACTGGTTCCGTAATGTGGACTACCTTCATTTCTCAAAAACCGTAAGTCGTATTAAACTACCGGTCACCTCACACTAAAGTCCACCAATCCCGCGACTTGCTTGTCATTTGCCATTTGGCTAAAAGCGAGCATATTATATTCACGGCAGTCGGTTTTCGTTTCTATGTATGCGCGATGTAATTTTTGACCAACTTCGTAAGCTCATAACTTCAGCAAGGGAGGAAAGGTGAGTTATTTTACAATAATTTAAATTAAATTACATTATACAATGGTTTTTATAATTTTTCCAACATCAATATAAACCTAGAAATGTATGTGTATTATAATATGGACCACCGGCAAGTTTTGAATATGGACTAGTAGTCCATATTACAAACAGTCACTTATATTTTTATATGATTGTTTTAGGATGGCATATAAAACCAAAGGAAAGGCCAAACAGACATGGGATAAAGATGCAATGGCAAATTCAATTGGAATAATACGAGATAAGCAAACGGGTATTTTGCAAGCATCCAAAACATTCGGAGTAACCAAAATAATGCTTATACGCTTATCAAAAAAATGGAAGACCCTAAGAGATGTTACGAACCATAAACTTACAACAAAATCAACTTTGCTGAGTGAATTGAAATCTAAATTATAAGATTATATCTATGTATGAATACGTGATGCGAAAACTTGGGACCCTTTTTTTACGAAAATTGCGCGGACGCAGGAGCATAAAATTTGGCACATTTATAGTTTATGGGTAGGACTTAGGAGAAGTGCATAACGCTAATATTTTTCATTAATAATGTATACAAAGTACATTAAATCAATAAATGAACATTACCTACACTACCATGCATTTGACACACACAAACAGATACATTGATGATAACGATAAAAGATTACAGATCGCGCACTAAAAAGTTTGGAAACAAAGTAGTTGATCTTGAGAAATGAAGATAGCGTTCTTATCAACAAGATATTAAAATTTATTATGGTCGAATTTCAACCTACGGGCGACCACTAGTTCTAGAAATTGCATGAGTGCAGGTGGCATATTTGTCCGATGATGATGATATTCCCGAGAAAACGGGACAATCCAGTACTAATGATCGTAATAAAATCTTAACATTTGGCTGATTTGATTGTAGGTAACACGTTCATATTAAATAAATAAATATTTCAGGACAAGCTACACAAATTGAACCTAACCCCAAAGTAAGCAAATTATATGCTTGTGTTATGGATGTTAGTCAACGATACTAATACATATAAATATTTAAAAACATACCAGAATACATTTATTACATACATATTATTCATACATATTGTTTCATAACTTTGCGCCTACGAGTATTTTATTATGGTCCATATTTAAGACCATGTGGTCCATATTTTGTACACTTTTTACTAATGCACAAAAATGACATATTTTAGAAAATGTTGATTATTTCTAAGAAATTCATGTTTAATAAGATTTCTAACAATACCAAATAGTTATTGAACACTTTAAGATATAAACGGCTCATTAATCTTTATAATTCTGACTTTTATTTCACAAAATACTTACGGTGATCCATAATTGGACGTAGTTAAGCAGAAAGGATCCAATCTACATCTAACTAGGTTTGAGATAATTGACTTTAATGTTTATATATTTACAATAATATGTACTGGCCATACATACAAATGTCATAACTTTGTTTATCTGTAAGATCTTTTACTGAACGAAAGTATAGCTTTACAACCTCTTTAGTATGTTTCACTCAATTTTGGTGTTGAAGTGGGTTTGGTCCTCTCTGCTTAACTACGTCCAATTAGCGTACGTATTCTAATTGAATAATACTAACTTTTTCCAGGATATGTTGCAAGATCTTGTCATTAATCTTCCCAAGGACCACTTGAAGCATATGAAGAGATTCGTCCACCAGCGTCTCCTCAGTCCTAAAGATGCAGATAGAGTCATTTTGTTGATTTCACCTGATCTTACCTTTGGTAACGAGATTCTGTATTTTAATAATTATTTCTGTATGTCGGATTAGGCCTTAACTAATTATTTTGTTAATTTGTTTTTACTTGTTCGTAGAGCATTCCATGACATCCAGTCACTTTCATATGTTACGGGTTCCTACCCAAGTCAAAATGTTCATGGGCTTTCCATTTCCTTTTTGTATGGGTATTGGCGTTCAAAATTATGATATAACTGGCAACACGTATCACGTATACGGTTTCCCTAGAATCCTGATAGTTTTGCATAATTATAAGGAATAACCAATTCTTAAATGCTTCCCGGAAATTCGTGACAAGAATTATGATCTCTTTAAATAGGAACCTACTTTAAACAAAACAGACTCTGGATTCTAAATGATTATAAAAGAGTTCTGTAATCACTCGCCCGGATAGAAGACAATTGTCTTACTACCAATTCCTGGCTCAACGTGTACTTAAAACGGATAGTTATTTCTGTGTTCCAGTTGTGGTCTAGCGGTCCGGCGTCGGGCTTGAATTCTTAAGTTCCCGGGATCAATTCCAGGGTCGAGCAATAATAAAGTAGTAAATGTGTATTTTCAAATTTCTAACAAAAATAACGTTGGCCGTTATTGGATATGTGTCCTGTTGGCGATAGATTTGCCACCTTTTACGTTGTGTGACTTAGAGACAGAACTCACGAAGCGATTTTGATTTGACTTTTGAACTTGGAAAACTCACGAGACCCGTAATTTTTGCGGTCCCGCAAAACCCGCAGCCGCCGCTGTTAAAATTATCGCCCGCAAACTTGGCGGTTGATTATCGCGCGGCCGACGGCTTTGGTTAAATAGTCAGTAGGTACAAATAGTACAAAATGGTCGCCCGCCAAGCGATCGCAGAACCCGCGGTCGCAAACCACCGAGGCGGAGATCGCCGCCTGCACGATTCTACGGGCGAGCGGTATGCTGGGACTATGGGAAGACGTTTGTATACTAACACAGTTCCAGCAGATTCTACAGGACCTGCGGGCCCGTAACCGCCGCGGGCGCGGGTAATAACCGCGCCGTGAGTTCTTACTTCTTAGTCTTAGTGTCTTCGACCAGTCGTGGCCGTGGGTGCTTTGGTTGAGCCTCTGTTCAAGCCTACGGGATATAGGCGTGAAGATACTTTTTTATGTTACTGTAGGTGCCGTGTATTTATTTTTTCAGGAAATTCGTCACTTTGTTTGGCTTTCATATTCCTACGAATTGTAAAATAATTAAACAAGTCCATGGTTTCAGACGTCAAAAAGCTTGTGCAACTGTTGATAAAAGATTTGGGAATTTTCGCTATCTCACGTCGGTGCGTGATGGACAAATATGAAAAGGTAAATTTATCGACGTTTAATTCGATGTTCGTTATCGGTTTCGTAATATCACTTCAGTAATACAACTTTAGTAATACATTATCGGCATTTTTCCAGCATGTCGATTACGTGAAAGGATGTATTTCTCCTGAGTTGATGTCCACTGTAACTAAGACAATGACTCTCAAGGATCCTGTGCCGGTAGTCGGATGGCTTATGTTCGGTATGGAAATGGTTACATTCATATTATAATGGTACATATATACATATGATGGTATCACTGCCTTATCTATTTCCCGTGCCATAGCATCAGTGCTCATCATCGTCGTAATCAGTGCTGGATGATAGCGAGACGCTTTGGACATTCAGGTGTCTCACATCGGTTCAAATCAAATTAGTTTATTCGACTTAGGTTACATATAAGTTACGTAACTAATATACTCCGTAGTGGTTTTAGTAACAGCAGCGCCCTGGGCGTAATTTATAGGGCGCCCCCTACATGCTGTTTAAAACCAAACAAAAAGGTAAATAATATCATATAGCGTACAGGATCTGACACCCGTCGGTTGCCCAACCGTGCCATACCCTAACGCCGTCCCTGAATATACTCTGATCGACGTTTTAAGTAATAAATTTTAATATTTAGAAAACTATCAGAATGAGAAATGCAAAGTTTTGCCGTATTAAGTTTACTAATTACTTTGTGTTATAGATATTTGTGTATGGACAACATTATTTATGTAAGTGCATAGGGGAACGTACCCATACTACGTGACCTATTTTTTAAGATTTTTCGACCCCTCCCTCCCGTCGGAAACCACTTGTAATTCCTCCCTCCAAGTTTTTACGTAGTAATTATTGTATAGCGTAGACTCTCGTGGATTTGCTCGACAACTTCACTAAACTACAAACTGCCTGTGTATGTTTTCAATCTGCTGACGTATCAATATAATGACGTCACCGCCACTAGCTGTGAGTCTGAGAAGCACGCAAAATTGCGCGCCATATTCGAGTCTAGACCTAAATTTCTATTGGCGATATCGACTACGTAACAAAAATTTGTCACTCCCCCTCCCTCTCGTGACTGATCGTATTATTTTAAGGACCTCCATCCCCCCCATTAAACGGGTTACGTAGTATGGGTACGTTCCCTAAGTAGGTAACATTAACTATGTCTTGTTTCAAGCGTGAGATGCCTCACCAACAAAATAAATATAATTTGACTTTTGAGTATAAAGGGTACTGTCGCATGATAGGGCCACAAAATTCGACAGTGAGAGACGGGCTGTTAAAATGAATCGTATAATTAGACTACCCATGTACTGTGCGGGAGGCGCGTTGCCTGCAGCAGGACGGTGTGCTGCCGACTGTAACCCTGGCCCTGATGCCCACTTTACCTGTAGCACCACCTGCCGAAAACCCACTTACGCCCGCCAGAAACTTTTACCAACAGGACTTTGAAGGACTCAAGTACTCTTATAAGGCTACGCTGAAGGTATGTATGTGTAGCCTATACCATCTACTTTTAAAATCTTGTCGTCGCTACTCACTAACGTATGGCCATGATAATATTCTGGTTTATCGATTAATAAACGTAATAGGTTAATGTCTAATCCTATAGATAGAAACTAGTGCTGACGGTAGTCAATATGATCTGTAAGTAGGTAGTTGAAGTTGCCTGAAGTTGAATATATTTTAGAGATATCTATATAGAGTTGTCATTACACATAATTAATCATTTCGCTTAAATTTAGATTAGGTCAGCAAATTTAAAAAATAAAAGTATAAAGTGTAAAAAGAGTAAAAAGTGTAAAGCCGAAGCGCATAATTCAAAAAGTACTGTACCTACTTAATATCTTCTGGTCTTTAAAACATTATCTTAATGAGGAAATGAATTCCCAGTGTTTGTCTCCTTTAAAGCTAAATGTTGGTGAATTACTGACTACAAATAATATATATACATATATATATATGTTTGTCTCCTTTAAAGCTAAATGTTGGTGAATTACTGACTACAAATAATAGTATATGTATATATATTAATGACTATTACAGATAGATACCACGTACTCACTCATGAATGACAAGATCGTAAAAGGCATTTTCATCACCGCCTTATTCCGGTTGAATGATGTATATACCTGCGGTTACTCCTCTGAATTATATCTCGGTACCACCGATATACTTATATTCTTTTTCATCGCATTAACCACTGTTTACCTTTGTCATATTTTCATCAAAAGTATTGGTATGATTATGTGACCCTATGACTGGTATCAAATAAACAAGAGTCTCAGTAGTATGGATATCGCAGACAGCCCATTGGGCAGAGTATGTCTCACTGGAAATAAAACACATTTTCACTGAATGTGAGGAACTAGCAGAACCCTGCAAAGAATCCTGGGTTTCCCAACACCAATTTGAAATTTTTAAACGAGCTTGTGGTCGAATTGTATACTATATTAAATTAAACACCAGGGATTTATTGCACTCAGGCCTACATACCGGATGGCGTTCTCATAGTCCCGAGTTGATGTACGTGTATATGGATAGGAGACATATGTGTGTTTTACCATTAAAAAAAGGTATTGAAAATATTAAAAGAACTTCATGCGGAAAAACGAAATGACTTCATTTTTTGTTTTGCTCAGAAAAATACCCATGATCAGAATCTTTGGCTGATGATGATTTCGTCTACTATCGCCGCATTTTGTCGCCAACTAAACGGCATGTTGTGTAATCGCAATAAAATTTGCATAATTTTTGTCGTGAATCAGGACTGGATCTAGATGCATTTGTCATTTCAAAAAATGATGACAAACTACATAGAATAGATTGAACAGATGTTTTTTTCCCCATGTTGGTCCGAGCTCCTTTGCAGAATAGACCATCTGCCTTCCTGCCAGGCAGCTCGTAAAAGACGAGCGTAGGCTTACCGTCACTAACACCGTGACATTCTACTAGGTGGTCAAGTTTCGCAGTAACTCGCCCGGATTGGTACTATCGCCTTACCTATTCCTGCCGCCATAACGTCAGTGTTTGCCGTTGACGTGTTTCGGTTTGGAGGGTAAGGTAGCCAGTAAACTTACTTTTACTCGAGGTCTAATATCCTGGCTTCAGGTTGATACCGCACCATTACCACCTTTGGTGTCTCTAGGCGACGTGAATTTCTTACCATCAGGAAATCCGTCTGCTTGTTTGCCTTCCAATATTATAAAAAAATATGTATATGTATGGCAGGCTAAAAAAGCTAAATACAAATTGATATTATTTGTGAAAAAGTCAGATGGTTTGCAGGAAGTCCAGGTCAACGTTGATGATGACATCGAAATTATAGCGACCAAATGTTTCAATGCTGTTTGTGCTGCTAACGCCGGTGCTCAGGGGCTTGGGCAAGGGTTTCACGCAGTCGGAGCCCCGGGCGTGTACCGCGTCCTCATTATAGGGCCTCGCGGATCCGGCCGCAAAATTCAAGGGGTCTTAACTGCGAAGCATTTCGACCTTATATATTGTATGTATGGGTTAATATTCAGATTAAAAATTCTTGAAAAAATATCCTTGATTTTCATGTCATTCCAACATAAGATCCAAGTGTGGATTATCTTAGATGAATCAAATCGAATGAGAAATTGATTAACAAAAAAAATATAGGGGTCAAACCTTTTTCCAAAGTCGTTTAAAAACGCATTTTTATTCTAGTAAATAATATATAAAAAAATAGCAGTACTTTTTAATTGGTCTGAGGCTTAATCTCTGTTCGCTGAAGCAATAATTTGATTGCTATTCATCTACGGTATAAGTACCTAATATTTATTTAGAAAATAGGAAAACCAAATTTTCTTTTTGTTACCCGACCCCGGGATCGAACTAGGACCACACGCAGTCAAGTCCAACACCTGGCCCGCTAGACCACAGAGGCGATTAATTTAACTTAAAATAGTTTACAATTAAAAAAATAGATGCCCAGTAGCGGCCCGACTCTATCATCAATGGTCATGTTGGTAAATACCAATTTAGCTTACGTTCGTCTTTTACCAGCTAGAGAAGCAAATATTGTGTTCTTCTCAGCGCCGGACCAAAGAGAAACGATGGGATGGAGTCACCAGATCTCGTTCCATTTTTGACCTATGTCAACTAAAGTCAACATTTAATATTTTTGTCACTATAGTAAACTTCCAAGATCTGTTCAGAGAAGCGAGTCTAAGGAATGATGATATTGGAGAAAAACTTAGGAAGTACGGATGGAGTGACCGGATTAAGGCTGAAATAATTAAGCGACGTATAATGCAAAAGGTATGTTACACCAGAGATTAGTACCTATATATTGTCTTAGGTTACACTCAGCCAGGCGCGGCCATCGTCTTGGATCGTGGAAGAGAGAGTCTTTTTTTAGCGTCTGAACTCTCAAGTCTCCTTCAAGGTGCTATTACGTAATAAAGAAGATGGAGGTTCTCGCTTCATTTGCATGCAGCGTGTTTTCTTCATTTTCTTGTATGATTGCTACGTGATTATTCGGCTAATGGCCAACCGATTTTGATGGTTCATTTTTTAAAAAGATAGGTCATGATTCCGAGGTGGTCCCATATTAATATGATCACTATCCGACTAGCGATTTTTGCGTTTTAATTAATAGTGTGTTAATTTTTTTGCATAAAGTTAACGATCCCGACGCCACGGTAATGTAATGCTATATAACAATATGTTATACTAGTTTGCACTGCCCACTTCACCCTGTTGCTAAAGTATTTTTATAATGTACAAACTAAAAAGTAAAAAAAACTATACTCCTGTAAAGTTTTATCTAAATCTGGTCTGTAGTTTTTGCGTGAAAGCATAACAAACATCCATCCATTTTTACAAACATTCGCATTTGTATCTTATGATTATTTGCATTTGCATTACTATTTACTGTGGCGACACATCGCGACGGTAGTACCTACCTAATGAATTAGTTGGAGTCGGTTTTTGCAATTTAAATTCTACACGCAAAGATATATCTGCTGCTGCTGCCATCGAGTTATATGTACACGATACGTACGTTGGTTAGGTAGGTAATATCCTAGAAAATATAGATATCTCAAACTGTAATTAAATACCTATATATTTGGTAGGTAGGTACATTAATTACTCTTGATCAAAAGTCAAATCTTCTCTTGATTCGTTAGTCCAGTACCTACTCCCGAACTCCCGACTGAAATGAAATTTAGCTTAGTTTTAAATTGAATCCTTGTCCTTCAAATATTAGTTGTAGTTTCTCATTAATAGTATGGTGGCAGTACAAGGCTAGGATAGGATAAGGATAGGTTATGCCTGCCTCACTAGGTTTGGAAAACATGGTAGTTAAAGGTAAATAAGGTTAAATTTATTTACATTGTAAAATTGGTTTTAATTGTAAATATTAAAAAAAATGAATATTAAAACATATGTAGGTAATTTAATAGGTAATTACTTTTTATAAATCCTATTAATACTATAAATGCGAAAGTTTGCGAGAAGTATGTACGTTTTTTACTCTTTCACGCTCGAATAGCTGAACAGATTTGTTTGAAATTTGGAAAACGGATAGATTGTGACCTGGATTAACATGTAGGCTACTTTTAATCCCGATCGCGCAACGTGTACCTGTGAAAACACAGGCGAAGCCGCAGGCAACCGCTGATATGAAAATATTTTCACCCTACAATGTAGTGACTAGTACAATATGTTGGTATGCTTAAATAATATATTAATATATTTCTCACTCATATTCTGCATTGTGACCATTGACATTGCGGGACCTAAGTAACTTCAGTTTAACGGGGATATGGGGGTGAAGATACTTTTTACTGAGTAGTAGAACGTTTTTTGTGTAGTGGGTATACAAACCAACTCCCAAGCTTCCTTTTGCAAGTGCATAGGGAAGAAGGGCATGCCAGTTCATAATCGATTATCTATGTCTTATTAATAACTATTTTAACCTTCAAGGAATGCATCAACCGTGGCTGGGTTCTGACCGGATACCCCACGTCCGGGGCGGATTTCGAATATATGGACAATATGCCAACACCGCCTAATCGGTAATATTTAAAGTTTAAACTTCTAAAACATCAAAAATATATCTACGTATTATGAATTTTCCCTGCTTGACAAACACATTGATATTTCTGACCCCCGACGGAAATTTAACAGGTGGTATAGTTTGACGTGTCAGTTGTGTGTCTGCCTGTGACATTATGACTGTATGTGTATGGGCCGATTTTAATGCGATTTTTTTTGTTTGGAAGCTGACGTAATCGATATGGTTTCAAGTAAAGCATTTTTGCGGAGAATTTAACCTGAATGTTTATAAAAGTAGATAAATATTACGATTTCGTTATAATATTTTAAATACATTACGATTTAAGCCTAGGTATACATAGCCTTCAACCTTAAGCCTATAATATTAAAACTTGACCGGTCCCTACAAAGTTACCCTACATAGGTTTTGCCAGGGGTTCATTAAACATTTTTAATTAAGATTATATAATAATTAAAAGTTATGCAGCGTTAGGTAATTACATGCATTATGTACATCATCATCGTTCTAGCATTACCTAATCCTGATTTTTGTGAAAAACTTATTGTACAATTTGTTTGTTTTTGAGTATTATGAAAAAAATATGAAAACCGGTGTAATGCTGAATCTTCTGACATAAAAATTGATCAAGTCTCAGTAAAGTCGAAACAATAGATACATGCACGCGAACAACACAACCCTAACACCCAGTTGGGTGAACTCAAAAGCATATTACTTGCAGTATAATAATTCTGAACGCGGAGTGGGCGACGTGCAAAGCCCGCACGCAGCTCCGCGGAGCGGACTTTACCTTTGGGCAGGCGGGGGTGCCCGACTCGGTCCCGCGCGTGCCACCAGTCGCCCGCGGGGACGACCCGCTCGACGACGAGGTACACCCCGCTAGTGCAGGGGCTACCGGGAAACCGGCACACGACCGCCAGCAACATCTGTCTATAGATGATGATTGTCCATCTAGAAATCTGTAGGGTTACCTACTCTTAAATCTCAATTTCATCCATATTGAAAAAAAAATTGGAATCTTGACCACAGTACTAATATTGTAAATATTAATAAACGATGAATTATTTTATCGGATTCATAGATTTGCTTTTAAACTACCTAAATGTTAATAATCCGCTAGCAAGTAGCGCTAAAATGACATGACGTATCCGATTCCAATTTCCATTAAATTGAAATTCAAGAGTTACCCTATTGTTTATTCATTATCGCCAACATATAACATAAAAAAAATGATTAGGTATATGACCTGTAAATCAATTTTTTTATAAAAAAAAGATATCGAAAAGCAGGCGGTTGGATGGTTAATTCATAATTGGTGGTTTTTTTTTCTCTATGAAGTCCCGTCTCTTCTTACGTAGTATTGCTCTTTGCCCTGGGGAATCACTGTGTTAAATATTCGGTATCTTAGGCTAAGAACTCTCGAAACAGTTTTCACCCGTGCCCGCCGCTTCTGTAGAATGTAAATTTGTATGCACATTTCACGACGCGTTTAACACCCGCGGTTGTTTGCGATTTCCGGGACACTGGTTACCCACCGCGCCGGTAGACTCGTGCAAATTTGCGAGCGATGATTTCAACCGTGACGGATGCGTGAGTTTTGAATTAAAACTGCAATTCCATGACCGCGGCGTGCACCGGTGATAACCGCTCTGTGAGTTCTTAGCCTTACGTATCAAAAAACTAATTTTCAGTTGGATAACTACTTCACTGAAACACTAGCGGAACTACGAGCAGCAGCCGGCATCACTGCTGTGGAGGTGGATGCCAACCTCAGCATCGGTAGTAAAATAAGTATAATTGCCTATGTCAACTGAATAGGAATTTTAAATGCCTGTTTCCTATAATTAACAAACCGCAGATCCGTATTAATTAGTTGGCACTGTTAACTGATACCATATAGAATATGATATTAAAAAACGACTGGTTTGTTGATTAAAAAGAGCCGATTTTAAGTTGAGTCAACTACTTTGTTGAAGTAGGACCTCATCTCAGATTGAATAGTATATAATGTATTTACTAATAAATTATTAATATTAATTTCCTATTCAATACAGAGCAAGTGCAAGTGAAAATACAAGCCGCTATCATGGCCGCGCCCGCCTTCGACATAGAGTACAGTTCGCAACTAAAAAATGTGAAAGCAGATTAAATAAATTAAAAGATATTTTTAGAAAAGAATTTATTTATGTACTCCTCCGTACTTCAATTATTCTACATAATATTAATTACTCTCCTAATTAAGAGCTAACAATTCAGCAGTCTCAAAACAATTACATACAGAAACATGAGTCCCTACCAGATACTAGCGCATTCACACACGCAAAGCAATCGCTACGACTATTATTCGCTTGTGTGAACGCGTGGTATAAACTAAGGACTCTTGAGGAAGACTAGTCCAATAACGAATAGACCCCTCATCTATTGTTTTATACAAATAAAAAATGCATCAGTGAACACAAACTTACATCCACCCATCCATTCACGAGTGCGGCAGTACGTCACGAGCCAGTCGTTAGAGAAAATACCACCACACCACATTCAAACAACAATAAATATACACAACGTGGACCTCAAACTCACATTGGTGCTTCATACACTTACACACAATTATTTAGGCTGCATTAAACTATCTTCAATAAAAAGAACATTATGATCATAAAATGTAGAAACTACTTGTGATTAACAAATGGCAATTATAAAAAGTTCAGCTAAGTTATCTTAACTCAGTACAGAAAAAAACATGTTCGAGCACCTGTAAAAAATGTTCTACAAAACTTTCAAGTTGGTCGTTTTTGGAGATGGACTTAGATCAACTTTATGTGCAGCCTAATGTATGTGATTTGCAAAATTCTTGTAAAAATTCTAGACATTATGTAAAAAAGATGGCATTTTTTCACATAATTCCTAAAATTTGATAACACATTAGCAATATGACTTTAAATTTTAGCACTTGTTTTGTCCTTATAAGGAAGCTAAAATTTCTATGTATGATTTTGCAGTAGCACAACAGAGTACACATTGAAATTATTTCTTTCTTATGTGGACACTAGCTATAACATTTGCGCAGATCACATTTGGCTATAATATCACTACTTCAGTCTGTATTACAACTCGTCCTTGAAGTCGTCATCATCTCCTCCCGCCCCAGGTGGGGGAACTCCACCTTGACCCTGGTACAACTTGGCAATGATTGGCTGGACAACATCTTCTACTTGTTTCTTTTGTTTCTTGTAATCCTCGGCATCTGCGTCCTGGTTATCTTCTAGCCATTTGATCGCGGCGTCAATGGCTTCTTCCATTTTCGCCTTCTCGTCATCACTGATCTGTAAACAATTGAAACAATATTTTATTTATTGAACTTAAAGACTAAAGGCATCCTTCAATGATCAAACCTTCGTCACTGTATTATTTATTGATTCATCACTAGATAAAATTTGTTGAAAAATGATTGATGTATGATTGTCTCTATAATAACGAACATATTAAAGAAAAAATCAAAATTATATTACTTAAAAATAACAGCAAAATTATAATACCAACCTTAGAACCCAGTTTCTCTTTGTCTTGTAGCTGATTCTTGATTGAATAAGCATAGCTTTCCAATTCATTTCTTGACTCAACACGCTCCTTCAATTTCTTGTCATCATCAGCAAACTTCTCTGCATCCTTGATCATCCTCTCAATATCCTCTGGTGTTAATCTGTTCTGGTCATTTGTGATAACAATCTTTTCCCTGTTTCCTGTTCCCTTGTCTTCAGCAGATACTTGAAGAATACCGTTCGCATCAATTTCAAATGTGACCTCAATCTGCGGAATGCCTCTTGGTGCAGGTGGGATGCCAGTTAAATCGAATTTTCCAAGTAAATGGTTGTCTTTAGTCATGGGACGTTCACCTTCATAAACTTGAATGGTTACTGTATGTTGGTTGTCGCTGGCTGTTGAGAAGATTTGAGATTTCTTGGTTGGGATGACAGTGTTGCGAGGAATCAACTTTGTCATGACACCACCAACCGTTTCAATACCCATGGTCAGAGGGTTGACATCGAGCAAGACAATGGCATCAGTATCTTGTTCACCACTGAGTACTCCAGCTTGTACAGCAGCACCATAAGCAACAGCCTCATCAGGGTTGATACCTCTGGATGGCTCTTTGCCATTGAAAAATTCTTTAACCAGTTGCTGGACTTTAGGAATACGAGTAGAACCACCAACAAGAACAATTTCATCTACATCCTTTTTGTTCATGTCAGCATCTTCCAATACCTTCTGTACGGGTTTCAGGGTTGATCTGAACAGATCCATGTTCAATTCTTCAAACTTTGCTCTGGTAAGAGTTTCTGAGAAGTCTTCACCTTCAAAGAATGATTCAATTTCAATCTTAACTTGATGGCTGGAAGACAATGCTCTCTTTGCTTTCTCCACTTCACGACGGAGTTTCTGAACAGCCCGGTTATCTTTCCTAATATCCTTACCCTTCTTCTTCTTGTACAATTTGATGAAATGTTCCATTACTCTCTGATCAAAATCTTCACCTCCCAAGTGAGTGTCACCATTAGTGGCAACTACTTCAAACACACCATTGTCAATTGTGAGGAGTGACACATCAAAAGTTCCACCACCCAAGTCAAATACAAGTACATTCTTTTCACCCTCTTTCTTATCTAGACCATAAGCAATAGCCGCCGCTGTAGGCTCATTAATGATTCTCATGACATTAAGACCAGCAATGACACCAGCATCCTTAGTAGCTTGTCTTTGAGCGTCATTGAAGTAAGCAGGTACAGTAACAACAGCATGGGTAACTTTCTTGCCAAGATATGCCTCAGCAGTCTCCTTCATCTTTGTAAGCACCATGGCTGAAATTTCCTCAGGAGCAAAGATCTTGTCACCTTGAGAAGTCATAACAGACACATGAGGTTTGCTGTTCTTTTCTAAAACCTTGAAGGGGAAGAATTTTATGTCATGTTGGACGGCAGAGTCAGACCATTCACGACCGATGAGACGCTTGGCATCAAAGACTGTGTTCTCTGGGTTAGTTGTAAGTTGATTCTTGGCTGCATCACCAATAAGACGTTCACCATCACTAGTGAATGCTACGTAAGATGGAGTGATTCTGTTACCCTGGTCGTTGGCGATGATTTCAACTCTTCCATTCTTGTAGACACCGACACTGTTAACAAAAGAAAACAAACATTCATTAAAATTTATTTCATTCATTCAAGATGGTGAAAAACTACCACTTTCATAATTTAAGAATATAAAAAAAATCTAAAACATGTAGATATGAAAACTATTTAAATTAGTGATACTTAATGAAAATTCATCAATTATTGCTGTTGTTAACATCCTAATCATTATAGCTTCTGTCAAACATTTGAAGCACATAATGAAGAATAATAATTAATTATGTATAAGCATATAAGAACTCAAATATTTCTTAACCATGAATTAGTCGATTATCAGTTACATTACTGTAAATATGATGAGGTTAAGGTTATTCTTATAATTTTTTAAATATTTCAAGTTGAAATAAGCATGAGGGTGCTAACTAACCCTAAAGCACTTTTAAGGTTTTGCAATGACTAACCCCATATGTTGAAGGGTTGTATCCAGTGGTTGAAATTTAATCTGTCTGTGATAAAACTATATATAATTCAACAAAACTTACCATGAGTATGTGGTTCCCAAGTCAATACCGATGACAGTGCCGATATCCTTATCTTTCTCCTTCTTGTCTTCGGCGCACACAGCCGCCAAGACACAAACTAGTGCCAACAAACACCACCGCATTTTCACCATACAATATAACAATTTACCCTGAAAAAAAAACATTTAAGTTAAGCAAAAGCCAGCAATCAACCTAGAGATTCAGTTATAGTAAGTTCAACAATCTTCGTCAAGGACACGTAATCAAAATCAAGATGTAAAAAGGACACGTCACACTTTTATTTTAGGTGTAACTAATTAAAAAACACTTAGCTATAAGAATATCACTTTCATTTACCGTAATCGAAAGTAGGTATAAGTAACGGGAAAACTAATAACGGTACAAAAAAATAACCGGGCCATCGTACCGGCCCACCTATTGTGATCCTCTAGAAAATTCTTTACTTGACGAGAATAGATTATCGAATTGGTATATTTTGTTTATATACATTACATACTGCATGTGTTTTAGCTGATTAAGTTTAAAATATAATATTATGCTCTTTTTATATGGAATTAGAGTAAAGGTTAGAAAAAAAATATTAATTATTAAAGAATTTCAAATTAACAAATTTAGACAAAAATGATTTTGAATCAATTTAAAAAAAACAATTAC
The DNA here is from genome assembly GCA_002245475.1 of Calephelis virginiensis. Taxonomy (NCBI): domain Eukaryota; kingdom Metazoa; phylum Arthropoda; class Insecta; order Lepidoptera; family Riodinidae; genus Calephelis; species Calephelis virginiensis. The sequence goes on from NJDC01006090.1 coordinate 167,650, forward strand.
CTAAAACCGTTAAATATTCTTCTAAAAATTACACTTCTAGCCTCGAAAATCACTTTAACACTTATCGCGACAGAAATACTTTACTTGAGTTATATGTTGCACTTCCAAATTTTCAAGAGAAACTAAATTTGTGCACGCCGTCGGCGTAGTTATTTAGCGCTAGTGTCGATCGTGGACCAATTTCATTGGTTAGGTGATCAATGACGTATTTTAAAATTAGTTTTGATTGGTCCAAGTATGCGTATTTGTCGGCAATTTATTGGCCCACGTTTATAACTGGCAGCTCAAAATATTAGTCAACCATTGATGAATAGGTCAAAGTTTTGGCGATAATTTCAAAATGTTGCGTGTACTATTAAGTATTAATTTTGACTTCGTGAATTTTACTTTTATAAATTACAACTCCCATGTTATGTTCAAATCGATTATATAATGCAAATTCTATGTCTTTTATTTAAAATATTTCATATTTACCACAAAATTGTTTGACGCTTAAATTATTGCTAGGTACCGCTGCAGTTTACTATTAGTAGAATCAAATATCTGGTAGAATAGACTGTAGTTTTTGTTAAACATAAATTCAAATAAAATGCCATGATATTTTCTTGTTGTCTAATAATAAGGCCATCTGAAATAGTTATTGAGTAAATAGGTACTTATTTTAAACTAGCATCCAGTCCCGCGTCTTAGCTTCGCACGGGTGTTCACGGTTATACAAACCTTCCTGTTGAATCACTATCTATTAATTATTAAAAAGATCTAAGCATACATAGGGACAAACAGCGGAAAGCGACTGTTAAACTGTGTTCGATATCAGTAGATATTTTATTCTAAACGATTTTCGCACTATCTGAGGGAGATAGTAACGAACATTCAAATGACAGTTCAAAATGATCCTCTTTCCCAAGGAATATAAACACTCTATAGTACGAGCTCTTTTCAGTGACCAGTATCAGAAACAGAGTAGGTACCATAGATTTAGTATGTACAAGATCAACAAAGCGTAGGAGAGAGAAGTCCTTATCAGGTACAAATTGCCTTAGAGGAACAAAGACAAAGATGGTGACTTTAAAAGACAGGCTTCGCGTACAAATCTACCATCTATTAGTCACTATGCTAGTGATACACAAAGCCAATATTTCACGAATATAATGTCTTAATAGTCATACAACATAAAATTTGATATTGTTTATATCATAATAGATGAGGGTAAAGAAAAGATGCTAATTTACTTATAGTTTGTTAATTTATCGATATCGATAACGTACGTGACCTTTTTAACAACCCTTTCTTTAACTCGTACATAAACAATTTACTCACACTTACGCATATTTTTTTTTTGTTTCGCTTTTTAACTGACTTTGTTTATCTAGTACATACTAAATCTATGGTAGGTGCACTGGTATATTAGTTTTAGTGTTAAAATTAAGTTTGCCAACTTAACGCTTTGATGATTCCAGCACCCATTTAATATTTGTTAACCTTGTGTAGCCTAGCCTACTATCGCAACTGCAATTAACATTTATCATATAAATATATGTATAAAGAAGTGCAACAATGTCCTATAGCAAATTCAGTTGTATAAATACCATTGGAATCGACATATAATTAAACAACATCTCTTAGTCTCTTTGTAACAAATTTTGATGTTACGTATGGTATGCCGAAAAAGATAACATTATTGTTTATGCTCATTTTCCCGTTAATTTAAAACAACGTCATGACAGTCCTTATGCTTGCAAGTACGCCATATTTTTTTTTTAATTTTAGTGATTTGCTATTATATACTACAATTGTCGATATTTTATTTTACGTTCCGAGAAAAGAATATTTGGACAGGATGGATAGCACTGCCATTGAAAAATCAATAACCGTCTAAGAATTCATTCACTCACTCACTCAATCAGAGAAATATATAATTCTACCCCTATTAATGAACCACTAGATTACTTTATTGGGTCTCGAGACCGCCTTAACTTTGTAATTAGTTATAACACGTATGCAGGCCCCTCTTTACGTTGGAGGTATCTTCTTTTTCATAGTGTTTACTGTATACGATAGAGTAGCCACTGCGTTAAATCCAATAAGCTTAAAATACCAACTTCATTGATTGCATATAGCCGTCGCGTGTTTCTTGCAACTTCATGAAGAGGAAGTGCCTACTATCGTAAAAATGAAAAATATAATAAAACAAGTATGTACTTAAATAATAAAACATTTATTTTCACATTATCTTAATATTGAGCAAATTTACAACAGTATCTGTACTTACAAAACCGTTACCCAACACACTTTATTAAGAGAGTAACATATCATTATTTATTTATTCTAAGAATTAATTATCTAAAATTATAATATTTCAGAAAATTAACGTTCTATTGTTTTCATCGTCGGCACTTGATGAAATTCCACCTTTGAGAAACTTGGTTCAAAATTTGTTCATTTGTAAACAATTATTACCTATCTTATTTATAGACATAGACCAAAGTACTCCAAGGTTTAAGCTGACACAATAGTCTGTATTATATATATTTGAGTGGTTAGCGTAAAAGCTCCGATCGATGATCGTTGAATGGGATAGTAATTTAGAATAAGCTATTTTTTTATTATTGATACAGTCTGTCAGAAACGATTCCTTCAACATTTCACCATTATAGAGTGTCGGTCTGGAGACTTGAAGGTAGGTAGGAATAAGTTTCGCGAGAGGCTAGATATCCCAGCCTTAGGTTAGCAACAGACCATCAACATAATTGGTATAGGCAACGTATAATTATCTTATATAATTTAATGGCTTATTTGCAAAAATAGGGTAATTAGATGTTACCTTTTCTTCTCCTTAATGGCTAGGATTGGAAATGGTGTATGATAAGTAGGATTAAAATTAAACTTTCATTAAAATTGTAAGTAATAAGTTAAAAATAAATTGTATTGGCTGTAAATAAGTGCTATGAATTAATCAAAATAAAATTAAAAAAAAAAACAATAATATAAATATCAATAATTCAATATTTTCACACCACAATGTGGTAGAATATCTTTGTAACAACTTGTTAACACACATGATATTTAGCAAATGAATATAATTTCGTTACATTTTATTACGTTAACATTTAACATTCAATATTAATATAATAAGATCATCAAGATACATGTATATTTTACTTTGTTTTTCCTGAATTACAAAAATAGTCTACAATTTAATGCTGTTTTCTTAGGTAAACTTATCACATTATAATATAATAATCTAAATCAATTAATATAACATAACTAAATAACTCATTCATTAATTTTTGAAGAAAATATCAAATATCACAATTATAATGTTAACTATTGTATAAAAACACTAAAAAAATCAGTTACTACTCAATGTAAAATATAAACAAATTTAATAACTTGTTAAACATTCATGATCAATTATTCATAAATACATCGATTTAAAATATCTTGAATGGAATAAGTGTTAAATTATGTGAATTTTTAATAGTAAAAATCAGTCAGTTTGAAATTAGTACATTACAACTAGGAAATCAGTTTGTTTTTTTTATGTACATACTTTCCAAAAACACTTGTGCTTTTCCACAATCCACTTTATTGTTGTAGCAACTAGATTTATTTTATTTTGATTATATCTTCTACTGTACAATTAACTTGCAGTTGGTATCCCTCCATAGTGGCTTGTTCCCATTAGGATTTTTTTTTGTGTACCGTTGCCAACTAACAAGCAAATAATAAGCGTTAAAAATAAATAAGAGTTACTTATCTATACATTTTCTATTAATTTTAAATAAAGAAAAAAAATGCCCCAGACAGAATTTAAACCTGTACCCTTTCGACTCAAGCCGACAAATGCTTTAACCATTGGAGCTATTGAGGATTCAAATCCTGTGGAGAAATTTTTAATTCTTTTCGTTATCGTTACCGCGTCATAGAAATTTGACCCAAACACAGGTCAAGTGTTCAAATAAAAACACTTATCATTAGTTGAAAAACCCTGACATTACTGTAAAAAGTGAAACCGTTTGGATAAGTGTAATATAAATTGTATTGTGGAAAAGTCCAAGTATTATTTGGAAAGGTATACAATAGAATTCCAAAAAGTGCCAGTGATGTATAGTATGAATTCTTATTTGTCTACTTATAAAAACATGTTCATTTGTTTGATACATATGTTATATTATATACATAATTCATTGTAATAGTAAAACTTAACATTTATGTGCCAAAAAATAGGAACTAGTATTATGTGTACTTTTTGTACACACAGTAAAGTAATTAAATTTAGTTTTTTTTAATGTTATATAACATAACAAACAAATTAATATGAACAATATAAATAATAGAAACATCCCTGGTAGACTTTTAATCCTTCCTTCCTTTGACTTAGCTTCCTTTTGACTAAACGCCCAAGCTTTTTTCTTACAGTAATGTTGATATATGGTAGCAAGGATAAAATATAGTGATTTGACCAGTTTTTAAAAAAAATATTACTAACCGAACTTTTCTTAATGTTAATTATACAGATAATTATCTAAATAACGGAAAAAAATATTTGTCCTACAAAATATTAGCTTTTGTTAGGGAAGTCTCTCCCCCAACATGTATCATAAACAAGGTCGTAAAAAATAAATATTACTATCCTACTATTTTTTTTAATTAGCTAGCTAATAGCAGCAAATTGCGTCATTTTTGCAGATGCAGTGAATCATCTTGGACCTAGTAGTACCTAATAAGCGATGAACAGTCTACAAGGGATCCTTTACTATAACTTGTGCATTTTCACGGTATCTTTATTTCTTTGGGAGTTTTTGATTTTTAAAGTTTATTATATCTGTAGTTCAAAGTTACTTTGGTTTACTGTAACAAATGACGTTATGGCGATAGTTTGAAGTACTAGTGTACCCACAGATCAGAGGTTCCCAAACTTATTTCATGTAACGCCCACTTTGAAAATCAGTTGTTTTGTAGCACCCCCCCCCTCGTTTTTTTCTTGTCAATAACCTCAATAACATATTTGTTGCGCCTAGTTTAAAAAAAAACATTTTTTTCAAGATTTATACCGCCCCCCTCTAGGCTTCCAGCGCCCACAAGGGGGCGTTATCGCCCACTTTGGGAAAGGGGCATAGATTATTAAAATATCACACCTATTTTGATTTTAAGTCCCTAAATGTCAGACAATCATCTATGTTTATATAATTTTAATAATTAACATGTAAGTAAACAAAGTGCAAACAAACATACGTGAACTTTACATATTAACAAATACACCTAAGTTATAAGAATACGGGTAGTTATATGTTGGAAACGTCACCTACCCCATTATACCCAGCAACTTACAAAAAAAGATTTCTTTTCCCGAAAATCCCACAATAACACAGTATAAGATGAAACCAAAGAACATAAAGACACAACCACAGTCTCTCAATTTCAATCCAAATCTAAATATTCTAAGTAAATGCTTTTTAATTTTAACTCTTTCCTCGTTTAACATAAATTTCTAAATAAATGTTGTTTGTGGTGATAGCTAATTAAAAGGGTATCGACAGCATATAAGTAAAAAAGCTTACACTTCAAATTAAGAAGAAAAATGATCTGACAATCTTAAATTAAAGGTATGATAAAAACAATTTCTAAATCTTTGAGTAAGGATATAGGAAAATTCCTTCATAAGGTCCGACAGTTGTCAGTTTCTACTCTCGCTTTCTCATTCACGAGGATTCATAAAGGACGTACAGAATCACGGAAAAGTAAGTTTACCGGCTACCTTAGTCTCCGAACCGGAACACGTCAATGGTAAGCACGGACGTTATGGCGTCAGGAATAGGTAAGGCGGTAGTACCAATCCGGGCGAGTCGCTGCGAAACTCTACCACATTTTCAAAACCTGGTTGCGTATATATTTTTTAAATTGTTGTAACCAAATTCCGAATATCGGGCCTACACGTTGTTCAAATGATAATTACGTGTGCAAGAATGTATTAATGAAATCATAATATATGTTTTTCTATCACAGTGAATGAAAATTTGAGCTCTAAAAATGTATTTAAGGACGAGGATTCGTCAGTTATTTTATATTTATTTCGATTTGTCTCATATTTATTTAATGTCTCGATATTATGGTTAATATCAACGGAGCGAAGTATGTAATGATACAATCGGCACCTGGAAACAATATGAATATCGATTGTTACTTAATGTCTGCATTTTTTTTTGTTATAAATAACCCAACCCCGTAATGATAAGAAAAAACTGCTTGATATACCTACATGTAACTAATGCGTTGATATATTATGGCTGTAATCATAGGTCTCGTGTGCAGGTTTTACTGTGATACTAGCGGTCCGCCACGGCTTCGCACGGTTATGAAATATACATATAAACCTTCATCTTTAATCGCTTTATCTTTAAAAAAACCGCATCAAAACCCGTTGCGTAGTTTTAAAGAAAAGCAATACAATACAAGAAAGCATACAAAGGGACAGAGGAAGAAACTTTGTTTTATACTATGTAGTGAAGATAGCGAACAAGCGCACGGCTCTTCTGATAGTAAGAGATAATCGTGGCCTATAGACACCATAGATGTTGTTGGTGCGTAGCTGTCTTGCGGCCGAGATGGTAGGTCTATGTGAAAGTCTACCTGCTGCTCTACCCTACAATTCGGACCCTGCCCCAGTCATTTAGACCGCAAGTATAGGTAAGGCGATGGATCTCTACCCGAATGAGTTGCAGCACAGTACTCTATCACCAATGGCCTTCTTAGTTATGACCCACTTAACCTCTACTTGCCTCTTACGAGCGGCCTGCCAGGAAAGGATAAACCACCGGCTTCTTCTACACAACAAACTCGAACCTTAGCTACTCCTCTCCCCAGTACAGAACACGACAACGGCGAGCCGGCACCAATCCGGGCAAGCTGCTGAACAACACTAAAGCCTAGAAAAGACGAACAATCCAGTGACCTTAGTTACAAGATACCAGTGAACGACGAGGTCATCACATCTTTTCTTAAAAAAAGAATAAACTTCACCTATTTTTTCATATAATATTTCGATTCGGTAGGTAAAAAAGCAAGTGTGCTGTAAATAAGTACGTACCCGCTCTCCGCATACACGTGAGAGTTTCCATGAGGATGGTTTCCACCTCCTTGGTGTCGCCGCATCGAGATATCATCGCGTATTCACCGGAGACCTTCCAAGACAAAAAGAACAATTAAGGGCAAAATATTTTTTTTATTTTAATACATGTCTCCAATTAGTATAAGAAACAACTTAGTATATGAAAAATATAATTATAATTATAATAGCTGGACCGGCAAACATTGTTATACACATCACCTAGTGGTATAAAATATACATTCCTCCCTGCTGTCACACTAAAAACCATATTTATTCGGTCAACAAACATATTGACAGATTTTAATTTAAAAGATAAAATAACGTTTTAAAAAATGATACCTGGTATATGAACAGAGGATAGTGGGGATATTTGTCCTTGGTTTGTCGGACAATGTCTAGGTAGGGCAGCCCCGGCTTCACCATCAGGTAGTCGGCCCCCTCCGCCACGTCCCGCTCCTGGAAACACTAACTTTTGAATTTTTTTGGAAATTGGAATTGTTCAATATTTTACCAACATATAAGATACTTAAACTAAGCTCTATAATCAGAACATTATACCAGACAACTACTGTTATTTTTCAATAATTTACTAAATGTCTTTACCAACCAAATATCAGTAGAGCTATCTCTAACTGCAGATACGTTGAAATAGACAGTAAAAGAAATGTGAAGTGTGTGCCAACGCATAGTAGTGTTGATTATTTCTTTACTAGCTGTTGCCCCGCAACTATGTTCGCGTGGTTAAGAGTCCCACAGAAACATTTTTTCGAGATAAAAACTATCCTGTGTTAATCCAAGTTACCCACTTTGAGTGTGCTAAATTTCATGTAAATAGGTTCAGCAGTTTTTGAAGGAGAAACAAACAAACCTACGAACTTTCGCATTTATAATATTAATAGAATTTAATATGTCTTTAATGCATTATTATGTAAGAATTGATGTCGATTCCGAGACAATTTTTCTAAACTTAAATCGCCTCTGTGGTCTAGCGGTCTTATAATAGACTTGATTTCATGAGGTCCCGGGTTTAACTCTGGTTCGAACCCTGGATCGGACAATAAAAAGACAATGTGTTTTTCCCATTTGCTGTTAAAAATGAATTGGATATGTGCCTGGTTGTTGATTGGTTTGCCACCTATAACATTGTAGGACTACCTCTTCGGAGATATGGGCGTAAGCGTAAAAAGTACTTTTTTTATATTTTCTAAACTAAAATCAGATTTATGCTATGTTTACCTAATAAAATAAGAACAAAAGATGTAAAAAATTAAACACCTGAATTTGTACATGACATAATTTGTACAACTTTTAATTACAATATTTCGAGGCATTAGTTATATACACATACATCTATACAAATGACGTGTATAAACTTATCTGTTAGCGCTATCAGATTATTTTCACGCTAAGTCCCTTACGAAGTAGGCAGAGTATCGAGTGCCAAACCGCACGATCCAGTGCCTGGCTTCCTCCACATTCATTATCATTTCAAATTTATTTTATTTCAGGTAAACCTACAAAAGGCACTTGTGACGCGTCTATATAATAATAAAATCTACCACCGGAGTGAGAAGATCCGGAAAGAAACTCAGCGGGCTTGTCTTTTTTTTTCTTATTTTAAAATATGTATACAATAATTAATGTAATGATACATCATATTTATAAGAGATTGATATGAAGAGTAATTAATCCCAAGCGGTTTTATCAGCTAAATATTCAACAATGGTATAATAACCGTCTTCATTTTATTTACATTTAACACAGTTCTTAAATTTATTAATTGGAAGTTCTTTCATACAAATGGGAAGTTTATTGTAGAACTGTTTACATAGGCCCATGAAAGAATGGCATAGTCTGTGGAGACGAGATACATTCACAGCAAGATTATTTTTTATTCCTTTTATTGACACAGTGTATATCACATTTTCTTTTAATAGAATTTGAATTTCTGTGAACATTAAATTTTCAAAAATATACTAGGATCCTAGTTAGAATTTTGGTTTCTTCGAATTTTTCTCTCAGGGAAACTCTTGGGCCTAGGTTATAAATTGCCCTTATGGCTCTCTTTTGTAAAATAAATGTAGTGTTTACTTCGGCAGAACTCCCTCAGAGAAAAATTCCATACGACATGATGCTGTGAAAATAACTAAAATAAACCATTCTAGCGATTTCAACATCGCTTAATTGTCTCGTTTTTTTAACAGCATACGCTGCTGAGCTTGACCTAATTGCAAGTTTATCAATATGCATGCATGTTATTGCTAAAAACGTAGTAGAATCTATTAGGACCAGCTTGTCCCCATTAAGTTGTATGTTAGTATCTACTTGTCTCACATTTGGTATTGAAAATTTAATACGATTTTTTTTTTCATTCATAAAAAGGTTATTTATATTGAACCAGTTACAACTTTTGAAATCGCATTGTTCGTTTTGTCATACTTACCCAGTTGTCTTTTAACTTTAAATGTAAGTGAAGTATCATCCGCGAACAATACGATTTTATATTTGTCTCTAACGTAGTAAGGTAAGTCATTAATATATACAAGGAGGAAAAGTGGACCAAGAATAGAGCCCTGGGGGTCTACCATCGTAACAGCAGCACCTGTCGTTTTTTTACTATTAATCACAACTTTTTGAATTCTTCCAATCAAACAAGAAATAGCGAGTCTAGTACATATTCTACTCTTTGTACATCGCGGTGTACCTTCCATCCCTGCTAAGAGCACAACCAAGATATACAATTTCATTCACTTTTTCTAGCGCTACACCATCAACTAAAACTCTTCAAATTCAATTTTATATAGAAGATACCGAATTAATGATTGATTAAACGCCTTGCCTCTTATGAGCTGCTTGGCAGAGAGGCAGATGGTCTATTCTAATCAGCGGACCCAGACCAACACGGTGTACTGAAATTACTCAACATTAATATGTGAGGCTGAGTAATTTTGCGAACAAAATGTACTCAATACTCATTATTTCTACACCAGATTTTTCGGCTTTCCCAAAACAGTACTAATTGGGGTCTGGAGACTATTGTGATGCTTTATGTCAGTACACAGCGAACTATACCTGATGATAAGAGACTATAGTCACGGTAATATTATCTATACAGTATTGTAACTCGGCCGTGTCCTTGAAATAAGTGCCTACAAAAGCGCGGTACGTAAGCATGAGATAGGGCTGTCTCTGTCGCCTACCAACAGTTACCTACCTATGTAGTTTTGAGATTGTAAATTTATTACTTTTATTTATTAGCACAGATAAGTACTTAGTAACAATTTAAAATATTAATATGATTACTAAAATACTTTGTGAGTTGAAAAGAAAGTGTGCAATAAAAATGCAAGTGGTTTTTTTGATTGACAGATTTAATTAAAAAACCATGATTATGTATGTGATTTTATTACAAATCGGTGTTATAAATTTGCGACCGAAAAATATTTGTGCCGTAACTGAGATGTACGAAATGCTTTGTTATTATATTTGAGTGAATAAAAAATCCGCATTCGAATATAAAGTGTGATGTAAAATTGTTTTGGGAAACATAGACAAGGAGGAGAAAAAGGAATATATTTTACTTGATTATAGATACCTGAAGCTACTTTACAATTTATATGTTTAGTTTTGAGTGAAGTTCGGAATATAGCCTCCATTTTGTCTATGTATTTCACATCATCGCTGGGTACAATTAAAAAGTTTGCGTAGTATTCTTACTATAGTCCCGGTAACTTAAATAACAAAAAAAAGCTATAATCTAAAAAAGCTATCTCTGGGTGCGTTATTGAGGAATTCGAGGAATTCATGATGCAACCAAAAACAGTACAATATATTCTACTTGTCATGTTAAATAGCTACTTGTGCTTATTTCGAGTAAAAATTCCCGCAGTTACTGATTGAAAACCAGCACACCGTCCGTTCGTCACTGCGGCACACTCGCTATTGTAGCATGCCGCATGCATGCCCTGATCCGAACGCGTCGGTATAGCTCGCGCGTCGTCCTTTTATATGAAGTTAGAATACTGTATAGATAATATTACCGTGCTATGGTGGTGGCCACAACATATCATTTGCTTCACATACAACGTTATTTTTTGATATAATAATAATAAATGAAATGATAAACATTTTTGTATGGCCACCATAACAGGCCACCACCAATAATCTACTTTAGTGATAGATACCAAAAAAGGACACTTGCCGTCTTATTAATATACATGGACTAAGGTCGGTGTAAAATTAAGTTGATATTATAGTCTGTATCACATTGTAATAAGGACTACAATCCATGGTTAAACCTTGAAGTAATTTACACCGCGTTTTTAATAAGACAGTTGAAGTTTAACGGAGCATTATAAAAAAAAGTTCACTCTGACTAGTGACTAAAGTCTAATCAAAACTAATATAATTCATTGAAATTGATTTGCGCTAAACAAAGTCGAAACAATAATAATTATTTTGGCTCTGACGGCAGTAGATATTGCCAACTAAATAAATTCCAGTTGCTGTGATCGATTCCAAGGATACGTGGTGAATTCTTAGATGAAATGGTCAATCAGTATCTATTAAAAATACTGTCGTCAAAACTTTGTTTGCCGCTAATACTAACAGGATAGTCGCTAATTCAAGGAAAAAAAAATTACTAAATTGGCAACACTTTACTTTGATTTTAACGATATTTATAAAGATTCGGTTCTACTTATTTTAAACTCATACATGTATAGAAATTCCTCGCGTGTGCATGCATTCATTCACCCAACAAACATATTATGTATTGTCTAAATTACATGTAAAATAACACGCACACAAATAAACTCGAGGCACAGTCAGTCCCTGCTATTCCCCGCGCTGACGCAATACAGTGCCACAAAACGATTAATTAAATGGCTCATAAATGGCGTAGATATTAATCGTTTTACTCGTAGTGTGTGACATTAAGTTTATTTAAAACATTAAGTGTTAATAAGGCACACGCAATGTAAAGGGTAAGCAGAGCTTAGCTGCCTTTATGGACACATCATGCCACCATCGCACAAGTACAGCAGAGTACTCACCGCGGCGCGGGCAGCCAGGCCGGCGCTGCCGGGCGGCAGCTGGTAACACTTGCGGTCGCCCGCCATCGGGGAGCTCTTCATGGTGTCGCGGAACGGGCCGTACATCGCCGACGCGAACTTGCACGAGTATGACAGCACTGACACCTGCCAAGTCCAACTATCAATAAATTGTGGGAAACGATTTCCAATTGCGTTTATTGAGTAAAATTATCGTTACAATTTCAATTATTTATTGAAGATTATCATACGTAATAAAAATAAAATCAACTAGAAATTCTGGGGCAATTTTCTTTTACAAGAGCGTTGACACATCTGAGACATTGGTATACTGTTGTTATTGATTAGTTAGTGGAAGGCAGATAGGCTCTAACCTTACCTACTAAACTTTTACCCTATTACGATAAATCAACAAAATTTGAACCTGGTTTTGTAGCTTGTTGGCCACCAGAGAATCCTTTATAGCTTTTATCCTATTGTCCATCATGTCAGACGGCGCCACAATATGTGCCCCTAAAAAGATAGATAGTTCAATATAGATATTCAAAATATGTTTGAACAACCAAAACGATTTTCATTAATGTTAAAACCACACACATAATTTCACGCCAGGTCTGTTACGGGATAGGAAGAGAGTATCAAGTGCCAAATCTCTCGATCCTTGCAGACCTATCTGCCTTCATCCAAATTAATTACCCATATTAAAAAAAAGTATCTTCACGCCCATATCCCCGAAGAGATAGGCAGAGGCACAACTAGGGCACCCACGACTAGCCGAAGATACCAAGTCCCACAATGCGATAGGATTCTCAATATTTTATCTGCCACTCTTTCCACATGACAACCAAACGGAGCATGCCCTTTCTCATTTTAACACCAACACTTTCTTTCCATCCCACTCTTTCTCAAAACCAGGAATATACTTAATTATGAGATTGGGCTTTTTATTATATGTCATTTATAAGTAGCATATTCTTAATACCAAAAACAATTTTCAATTTATAATAAATTGAATTTAATCAATACATATTATAAAACAAAGTCCAACGCCGCGTCTGTCTGTCTGTCTGTTCGCGATTTACTCAAAAAGTACTTGACGGATTTTCATTCGGTTTTCAACAATAGATAGAACAATTCTTGAGGAAGGTTTTAGTGCATAGTAAGTTTATGTTTTGTACAAACCAACGATATTACAATGATATTAGTTCAATACGTCGGCAAAAAATAAGCCGATCGGGAGCTTTCCTCGAAAACGCTGCCAAAACCTTTTGAGTTTTAACAAAACAATGTATGATGGGATTTTTCCTCTTCGATAGATCTAAAAAAAAGTAAGCGGTGGTATATGTCTATCTTTAAAGAAAAACCCACAATAACCGTTTTTTGCGTTTACTTAAAACAGCAAAATGAAGGGTTACCTACTTTAGAACATATTTTTAACAATACAGTATTAACCCTTAGTCAAATAAATCTGTTAGATACGTTTTGCGTGTAATTTAGATCAAAATTGCCATTTACACTATCAGAAAAAAATTAACAACTAATGAATTATCAAAAAATTCAAATCTCCGGGCGCAAAATTAAATATCGTTGAAGCGTAGCAAAGATATGGGCTCTTACTGCATCCATCCATACTGACATCCTGACATACTCACAAACTTTCGCATGTATAATATTAGTAGGATTTTTATTCTTGAATAACCGAAGCGAAGCGAGGACGGGCAGCTAGTAAATGATAATTTTCAATTTATAAGAAAATGGTTTTTAGTCAGGATTGTGTATCCAACTAACTGTCACACACATAAAGAAAAGGATTCACAATAATTGTGACTATTAGAAATTTAGCTGTCAACAATCAATATATAGTCCACATTATTTTTACTTCTTTTTAGTCTAATAATTCAGAATTCCGATTTTTCTTATTTTATCTGGCACTTCTTTACTTTGAGTGGCTTTCTGCATCTTTAATGCTGTGTGCTATATTACCGGCACTTTTGCCTCTTTTTCCAGCCCTAGTGGGTTAACAATGTTAACATAGTGGCTACTCATGTAGGCCCTAGCCTACTAGTTTGCGTCAAATTCAAGATTCTTGTACACTATCCGCTTTATCAAGAACATGCAGTTCACTTAATAATAATACAGAATACTAAATAAATAAAGCAAAATATAAGAGATCAGAATATTTAAATAACCTTTAAAACAAAACATTAATATTTCACATTTAATTAAAAGTGGTGGCAAATCTGATGAGCAATAACTAAATTTAATTAAGTCAAAGTTATTGCGCCATATGTCACAATAAGTATAACACTATTAAACGGTAAATAGTTAGAGTACCTTTTTAGGTTAATGCCAATTAAAAACCAAAACTAAACAACAACAAACAAAAAGGTGTATGCTGTCATTTTCCAATAAAACAAAAGCAAAGAGGTGGAACCTTTTAGACCTTTTAGATTAATCCGGACTTAATTACTCGTGTGTTTTTAATAAACTTAATAAATAAAAAATAAATTTGATATCTGAAGAAATGTTATGTACAAACTTGTCTAACACTAGCAATTTCACGCAGCTTCTGTGTAACTTGGCTTCTACTGCACCGATTTTGATAAAACAAAGCCTATGTCACTCAGGGATAATGTAGCATTCAAAGGGTGAAAGAATTTCTGAAATCGGTTAGTAGTTTCGGAGCCTATTCATCTCAAACCAACCAAAATCAAACATTTCCTGTTTCTATCAGTATAGAACACTAAATGTGTTTCGTCCCTTTCTATTATTTTCGTCGCAAAAATAATAAATTAAAATTAGTTTATTAAGCATAGAAAAAATGTCAGAAAATAGTATAACAAAACAAAAAGCTTTAGTTGCAATAAATTATCCTACAAAAGAAATCATCAATCAACACAAAAACAGTTATCACTCTTATCATCAATAACAGCTTGTCATTTGACCTTGTTAATCATTGACCTACCCAGCTGATATGTTGCGTTTTTTTTCCTTCACATATCCAAAACCCGTTGTATAATGTATATAATCTTTTTAAAATAAGTTGTAAACTTTCACACCTTGTTTTTTACCTGTAATTTAATTAGGTGCGAATGTGCTATCTATTTCTGCATTTATGGGTCTAGGTGTAAAATATTTCTATGTATTAGTATCATCGAACACTCACAACACAAGCATACATTTATTTGATTACAATAAATAGGTTTAATTTGTGTAGTTTGTCAAGGGATTTTTATTTATTTATTTTTTTATTTGGACTACCCTAACTGAACAGGTGAGCTGATTTTCAATAACTTAAAATAACTTAATTGATACTGATTCTATGAGAAATGTTGACTTTATTTCTGCTTTTTGTCTATGGAGCTGGATATTTACATTATAATAAACATGTCGCAGATCACGCATACGGGCCGAACAGTTACCAGTTAACAGTTACTTGCTAATGCGCCACCTATTGTGCTAACGAAGCAACTTTATTCATGACTTCCCGATAAACCAACCAATAAGAAACAAGCTACAAGAATTCCGATGCACCTGTGACGCCAAATGTACTAATCACCACAATCTAACAACTATACTTTGTTCATGACTTTCCGACGTTACAAGCAGGTGCGCCTATCGTTGCCCCAACGATACTCATGACCACAGATAGTACCTTCCGACCTACATATATTTGCTTTTTTTATCTCCATGAAAAGACATAAAATGTAAATGAAAAATGAATATTGAGATAGCCACTTGCATTTTACATGTCAATAATCTTAGAATTAAACATTTTCAATTAACACCCGACAAACCTATTTGTAATATAGTTAAGAACCATCTCGATCACATCTGCTTTCAAACAAAAAAATTGCCACTCCATCCCATTTTGTTATCTTATTATGATTGCTTAAAATGTCATAAATTTGTGCTGGAAATTCACTAATATGCGATATCATACGCATTCAAAACTAGATAACAAAGTTAACAAACAAACCAGTATCGGGAAAAAAACTAATTAAACAAAATAAGCGGAGCGTAAGGATGTAGTAGTATCGGCGAATGATTGGGAGCGACCACAGAACAATAGTACGGAGCGATTGAGCACCCATTTTTCTTATTTATGTTGAGCATGAAGTCTACAGAGTATAGTCGAAAAATCGCATTGTTCCTTCGCATTGAAAGGACTCAAAAAGGGTCTGTACCTGAGTTTGCATTAGTATATCATTAAACGCATCCTTAATGCCTATATTTATTTTTAGGTAGAAAGCTCATACAGTTTAGTTTAATAATAAAAAAATAAAGGTGAAAGATTTAAAAAAAAATTTCTTTTTCATAAATTAGTATGACCTATTGTTACCACGAATTACAGTTTTTACTAATGTGTCTGGCTTCCTTCACATTCATTAACCTTTTCATACGAGTGATCAAAATATCCCTGCACATTAAATGTCCCTGTGATTTGTAAAATGTCAACCTTGGTCTCTCTGGGTACCAACATCCATCCACATTCACATTGTGTATCTGTTTTGTCAATAAAACTCGGTCTAGTGTCACCCATTTCAATATATGCACATTATGGAAATCCAAGATTCACACTGTGTATAAATAATACAAGACTTACCTGCTTTCGCATATGCTAACGCCACCTCAGCTATTCTCTTAACTGAGGCTGCATGATCAATGCTCCCATTTCCTGTTACCAACCCGCAGTGACCATGTGAGGTGTATGGACACAAGCAGACATCACATGCTATTGTCAACTGAGGAAATGTTGCTCGCAGTGTCGGCAGAGCTTTCACTACAGGGTTTTCTGGTGCATCAGCACTAGAACCTCTTTCATCCTGAAACATTTAATAAAAACATAATACCTGTTCTTGTTGGGTATGATAGCTTACACATTTATAGCATTTTAGACATAGACTTATAAAACACCATTAACTTATTTGGTTTATCTCTATAGAAATATAGTAAGTGAATATCATCTCTATAGAAGAAAAGTGGGGTAATTTCAATAGTTTAGTCCACTTTGTCGAGTTTGCAAATTTGAGAGAAAATATAAAAATATTCTAGATCTAGTTTTGAATTCAATAATATTGTAACCCTTCAGCAGTAACTAAAATAGACTATTTTTAGGATTAGGTTAAGTTTCAGCTAAAATCTTTATATTTTTCTGCTGCCATAATTATGTGAACACAAATTGGCAATTTTAATAAGTAAAGTAATAATGGTAAAGAAATATTAGCACCCAGTGTTTCTAAAACATTCCTTTAAATTAAAATAAAGGATCAACTTAGACATAGTAAGAAGAGTTCAAACTCACTGTGGATGCAAACTAACTGATTCATATAATTATTATTCTCATTTGCGTCCACCTCATCAACTTTTAAAAATACAATTTGATTATCAAACGAAAATTCTTATATTCATTTTTCAATTACACAATTACACATTTTTAATTACACTTAAAACATTGAAAAATTATCCATGAAACATGTGTGGGTTCTCTATATAATATATATTTACACACTTTTTCGCATAGCTAATAATATTTTTTTTACCACAAAAAGTTATGGGAATGGTTCTTTTGTATGTGGTGTGTTTATAATATTTTGTATTTTGGCCAGGAACAACTGCATTCCCTAGATTGTTAGTACATTTATTTGTAAGTAGTTTTTAAATGGAGTCTGCGAAATGGAAGGTGGATGCAAACTGGTAAACAAACCCTAGTAGATCAAGTGTAAATCTCTTTAGCGGGGTTTAAAAAAGAAAACAAGGAAAGAAGAAATTTTAAAACAAATTGAACAAATTTGAAAGGTTCACATTGCTGGGTGTAAATTGTACATTTTTTCTTTTTGAACAATGGCTCTCAGAAAATTCTGTAGTTTTGTCTTAAATAAATTTAGATACTAATATAAATAGAGAGTTAAGTATTTCTAGAAAAAATCATCAATATTCAAATATAATAAAATATCCAAGCACTTGGCATTTCCACTAAGCATTAGTGGTAGAGTGACAATATATACAAACACACATATGTGCATGCTAAGTTCCAAGTAGTAAGGCAGAGAATATTGAGTGACAAATGTCACTATCCTTAAACATCTGCCCAGCTTCCTCCACATTGATTACCCTTTTGAAACAAATGTGCCACTTTCTGAGACTTTTAACACCAATATTTGATCATAACTGGAAGATCTAATTATGAATTGTCAACCTATTTCTACACTTATTGTATATCTGTGTTGGAAAATTTTAATTTGCCATTCTTAAATCAATGCTTTCTTCTATGCTCACCCTCCCTCTGATATCACTATTACAAATGCAAGCATAGCACCACAAATTTTTCAGTTAAAAGAATATACCAAAAAAAACTATACCTTGGGTAATGTTTCCACAATTCCAAATATAAGAATAGATTTTAATCCCTTTTCAACCAGCTCCGTAAGTGCTGGAACCAACTTTTTCAGCCCATATCTAAATACATTAGGCATACTTGAAACTGACTGAATTGCATCTTCATCCTCTCTGAAAATTTAGTGGATACACATTATTATCATTTCTATAACTCTACCAGCCGTCCATATCATCAAAACTAATGGTGTTGGTTCGGGCTCCTTTGCAGAACAGACCAGCTGCCTTCCTGCCAGGCAGCTCGTAAAAGGCGAGCAAAGGCTTAAACTCACTAGCACTGCCCTGCCCGGCATTCGCCCGGATAGGTACCACCGCCTTACCATTTCTGCCACCATAACATCCAATAGTTGCCGTTGACGTGTTACGTTTCGGAGGGTAAGGTTGTCAGTAAACTTACTTTTGCTCGAGGCCTAACATCCCGGCCTCAGGTTGGCAACACACCATTATCACCTTTGGTGTCTCTAGGAGCGGCGAGAATTTTTTACCATCAGGAAATCCGACTGCTTATTTGCCTTACATTATCATAAAAAAATTAAGACCCTCAGCATTTGGGAATTAACACTAGGAGAAGAGAACAATCATCTACAAGTCAACCATGTAAACTATTTAATAGTAGGTGTTGTACAATCATTCACCTAAGATAGAAGATACCAAGTTACATACTATTGACAAAATTATATCAGTATTGCCACTAATTTGCTCCAATTTCTAACACATCACTCGCTGTGCAGGAACTTACTTAAAATTTTTGTGTAGGACCAAAATTGAAGTTTTACAGGTTCACTAACTTTTCCAGGTCTGCAAAAATTTACTATAGATACTTTATTGTGGTCAGTACAATTATTTTTCAAAAAACAAGTGTAATAACCTGTTTTACAGAAAAAAATTGTGAAGGTCCTTTCAGAACCTATTTTAGATACCGATCTACCACATGTCAGTTTAATTTTTTTTAAGTTTGCCCAGTTGCTTGCTGCAAAGCACAGCGATTTACTTTACCACCAGGTTAAGGTTGAAGGTCAAAATCATAACAAAAAGTTCCAACTGTGGTAGGTTTATATTGGATTGTAATTGAATAATACCACCAGCAATAAAATAAATTTTGAATTAATATTTTTATAAATTAAGAAAATAAAAAGTTGCTTGGGGCAGATTGCTTTCCAATTACCATATGCCCGGGGTACAGTCTAGCAGGTCTACTTATTATTAACACTTCATTTTCAGCAATATAACAGTATTCAAAACTGATCACAATATTATGGCAGTTCCATGGAACCTCATGCAAGACTTAAGGATAAGCGCCCAGTTCGACAGGGCGCATAGCAGTGCAATAATCTAGATCTCTAGCATACATTTTCCGCAGCGGATTTCCGCGAGGCAACCTGCGCGCATACCCCGATGCGGCCTTCAGTGACCAAATATCATGATATTACTGTTAAGAAAAGAGCGCATTGGTATTTTAACACTAAAGTTTCGTACGACAACTACTAGAGGCTCCACTTTCCATACTTGAAGATTCGTATGATAACTACTAGATGGCGCCACTTTCCTTGCTTGGCGATTATAACGTCTAGTGGCCTCTCTATTTCGTTGCTCTACTTTGGTACTGAGTAACAAAAATCCACACTGATCCGATGCGGCCCGGCCCGCTTCAGTGGGCTTTGGAATGTGATGCGCCCTGGCCCAACACTCTCTGCCCCGTCAACAGTGGACGCTATCCATTAACCAGCATAGTACAAAATCACAATTCTATCTCAATGATTATCACAATTTAAAAAACATTGGCGAAAGTGTATTCATTGAGTTACAGGACTATAAGTGTAGGTCAAAAATACATGACATTTGCATTTCTGTTCACAAGCGCCCCTATCTTATTGTTCCTTCCCAATCACACAAGTAAGTAGCGGAAATGACACATATTGCTCTATACCCATGTGGTTTGGTGGAGATTTTACCCATACAATATGCCAAATAATAAAGACTAGTATCCAAAAACACTATCGCCTCTGTCGTCTAGAGGTTCAGGTATTGGACTTGACTGAATGAGGTCTCAGGTTTGAATCCCGGGACAGGCGACAAAAAGAAAATGTTGCTCGGGATTGGATCACATATTTAACCCGCTTGGCGACAGGCTTGCCACCTATTACATTGTGGGACTTAGTGTATTCTCCTAGTTGTGGGTGCCCTAGTTGTACTTCTGCCTACCACTTCAGGAATATGGGCGTGAAGATCTTTTTTTTTAGTATCCAAATAACTATAAAAAGTAAGAAAATGTATTTGTGTTATGTATAAATTAGAAACATAGATGAATAAATCATGATTATATATTTATAATATAATTTAATTATTATTATGATGATCAAGCACAGCTATCTCAGAATAATAATAATAATATAAATACAATTTATCGACAGGTTGTCTCAGCAGAATCACCACCTAAATCTGATGTCGTATGTGATAAGATATTTAACCAATGCTCACGTTTTACAAACTGAACCAGCAGATAGGCACATGGACTATTCAGCTTATACATATTATACATAGGGAAACCAACCGATAAAAAACTATAGTGTCAAAGATTAAAGATGTTTCTTTACTTACAGCAAAAATATAGGGTACATAATGTTGTGGGGTTCTATGCTTGTATTCGGTTCTTGAAGTTTTCTAAGAGTAGAATTAAAATATCCACCTTGAAGAACATGTCCTGGACTTAAAAAGAGAGAATCCATTATCTTGATTTATTTATCTTGAAGGCTGAAAAGTACAGAATTTAACTTTTCTTAACTGCTACAAAACAAAATCTAAGCCCAACGTGTCTTTACAATTAGTTGCTGTAACATGTATACCAATATTCTATGGGTCCAACCCAGTAATATTTAATTTAAGCACTATATAAGGGTCCGACTTCCAAGAAAAAAGAACCAAAGAGAATATAATCACTACGTTACTACAAAGATACCTAAGTAAACCCGAATTTTGTATAAAGTTTACTTAAAGTGACACCACAGATCAGATATAAGTACTAGTAGAGTAGTAGTAGAGTGACACATGTCATTTGACATAACGTGGTGAAAAGGTATAACACGTATAAATATGATAGGTAATTAAAAAAATTTAAAAATTAAATTTAAATCATAGATTTAGGATGTACTAGATAAACAAAGTCAGTTAAAAAGCGAAACAAAAAAATATGCGTGAGTGTGAGTAAATTGTTTATGAATGAGTTAACAAAAGGGTGTGTAAAAAGGTCACGTAACGTACGTGTACGTAACGTCGGTATTGCTGGGCCCAACAGCGCGATTTATTAATAAGTTGCTAAAGGTTTGTGAGTTATATACTGGCACCCACGGCTTAATATATGATGTTAAGGAAAGTCAATACATGGTATTTAAGACCGACAATAGGTATCTCAAAACGTACCCCGTGCGACCGGGTTGCAGGTTGGATAAGGTGATGGGCTGGTTAGAAACCAAATATACCTACCTATATTTGGTTTCTTAACTAAATACTACAAATGTGGCCCACCTTCAGTTTATTTTACCGCCTTGTGCCCTTGTCTGCCAATAGGTTGCCGACCGCTGCCTTAAAAGGTAAGGCCGAAAATAGGGTTAGCAAATTTGAATATCTAGGTCATGTTCTTACCGATAACCTGGGTAATGAGGAAATTGAAGTGGAACCTAGGGCTATAGCAACTCGAATTATTTTATGTTGGCTTGAAGATTTGTTCGTTGTAGTAACTAGGCTAAAGTTTAATTGTTTAAGGCTTTTGCCTGGGCTTTGGGATTTCACATAATTTTATTTTAAGTCAATTGTAATTAAATTATTGACCAATGTATTTATTTATGTAAGAATCCGAAAAATATTGACATAATCTGATCTCAATGTAAAATTTTATGTTGTATGACAATTGATACATTGTATTCGTGAAATATTGGCTTTATGTATCACTACCATAGTGACTAATAGATGGTAGATTTGTACGCAAAGCCTGTCTCTTAGGGTCACCATCTTTGAAATGAAATGAAAATTATTTATTTGCGGAATATGTGTGTTAAAAAGTTGTTA
>NJDC01006091.1:0-25570 GCA_002245475.1 Calephelis virginiensis
TGGCAAGCCTATCGCCAACCGGGCACATATCCTATCCCGAGCAACTTTTTTTTTTTTATTAGAAAATTGGAAAAATCCGATTTTCTTTTTTGTTGCCCGACCCGGGATTCGAACCCGGGACCTCATACAGTCAAGTCCAACAACTGAACCGCTAGACCACAGAGGCGATTTATTATATGTATAGATTTGGCAGATGTTATAATATGAAATTGCAGTGAAGAGCAAAATTTTAAGATTCGCGCTTACAGATAGTAAGATGCGCCAGCATCACACGTAATTTAGTTATATACAAGTGCGATTTATATATTTTTCGTTAAAGAAATTTTCAAGTAGGTCTAACTCACGCTATACATAAATATACGTACGCATTTTTATTAAAATGTACCTCAAAACCATCATTTACATGTATTATTTGTTTTTGACATTTGTAATGGGTATTTTAATTTATTTAAAAAATTTACATCAATTCTCAGTAACGCTATTTATATTTAGCATTCTTAACAAAATAATATCAGTCTAACTTGATAAAGTCGAAGCACGGAATGCTAATAATTATCATACAGTTATCACAAAATATGTTTTAAGTATTTCAAATCGAGTCATAGATAAATCAACTCGACTTGACTCGAACTGGACCTAACTCGAGTTGACTCGAGTTAACAAATCGAGTTGACACATCACTAGTAATCAGTGATTTTAGTTTTTAAGTACTCTAATTAGTCTGTGGTTTTTACTTTTTTTAACAAAGAATAAAAATATTTCCTATTGAGAGGTGTCTAGCAAAGAGAATATAATCACTACGTTAGTGTCTAGTTTCTACGAGTTACGACATTGATACATTAATTTTAATACACACCACAGAACAACTATAGTACCGATACATATAGAATCAAAGCCTACCTAACAAAGATTTACAATTAACTATCAAAGCAAATGTTACAAAGTACCTACTTAAAATTATAGGTAAGTACTTATTTAGCAAATTAGTAATTCTTGAATATGACTAACTCCAAAACAATGAAAAAAATTAATACAAGAATTCCTGGTATCTTACCACCACCGCCAAAAACAGAAATCGATGGTAAATTGGAGAATTTATCAGCCAAAACTTTACCTGAACTTTTTGAATTGCGTGATCGTCAATTGAAGCTCCTAAATAACAAACCTTTTGTCAATAAACTAGCAGATAAAGGTGAAAAAATTCAATCCTTGTTAAATAGGATCCTCAACGAAATTAAAGCAAAACAGGAAGAAGAAGCCACATGTAGGTTATTTGACAACATGAAATTATCATCTATTAATAAGGAATCTCTTCAAAATGTGGAATGGGAGGGTAAATTTAAACAAAATCAAAATACTTATTTAGATTCTGATGATGATAGTGAACCTGAAGATGTTTTAACAATATTGAGTCAAAGTACTATACAAGATAAAAAAGTTAAAATTTTACCTCCAGAGAAACCATTAGTTACCCCTCAAGATATAGTTAACATTGGTGAGGTACCACACATTAAATACATTATAGAGAAAACTGAAAGTAATAAAAACCAAAAAGAAAAGGATAATTTTAAGCCATATAGAACAACAGCATCGGACGTACACAACCCTAAAAAAGAAGTGCTCAGAAAGAAGCATAAGCATTGGGAGGTAACAGCTGCAACACCTCCCCCCATAATTCATGGCCCAGTGAAAGTTATAAGTATAGAAGAATCTTTAACTCTTCAGAAAAAACAAAATCTACATCTTAAACAGATAGAAGTAGAGCATGCAGCGGAGAAGTTATTAGCCAGGTCTGGCATAAAAATGGCTGAGCTTCCAGATGATACTAGTAAATTTGGAAGGTACCGGAATGCAGATAGTGATGATTCTGGGTCAGATGAGTCAGATCCTGAAGGAAGTGATAAAGAAGTACATGATGATGAACCAGAAAGAGGTGGAGTTGTGTTTACAGTTATGAAATAATTGTTATGATCAAGTATCTTATTTTTGTACAATAAATGAAATGTATTTTGCAAAAATACCCATAACTTTAATCAGATTTAGTTACAGTCTGATTTTTAATGGACAAATTTATAAATGAATCTTGTACAATATTCAGAACTGATTAAGAGTTTCTTATATATTTTACTTCTGTAGTCTATTCAGTTTATTTTTAGCATTTTGGGAACTATGTCTGAACGTATCTAGAGATTTTATTTTAGTAACTTTAGTGCCTCTTTATAATATGTGCCTGCTCTCCCACTCGACGTCTCCTTGGAACTCCGGCTGATTGGAAGTTGAGACTTTTAGGTATCTAAATTACTTGATATTATCAAGTCATAAAAAGCTAGACTAGTTGCTTATTCTTGAGTTGCTCCTTTTGTTTTGCTCCTTCAACTCTTAATAGTAAACTGATACTGTATAATTCATGAAGATCAATTGGACGTAGTTACACAGAAAGGACCCAAACCACATCTAACTAGTTTTGAGTTTGAAGTTAATATATTTATAATATTATGTACTGTAACAGCTTTGTTTATCTGTAGGATCTTTTACTGAACGAAAGTATTACAAGCTGTACGACCTCTTTATTATGTTTCACTCAATTTTGGTGTTCATGTGGGTTGGATCCTTTCTGCTTAAGTATGTCCAATTTAATGTTACAATTATAAATGATACAATTATTTTTCACAAAATAAAATATTTATTTTAGTTTCATAATTAAATGCCTTTTATCTTAACTTTATGGTACTATTGATCACAGTTAACAGGTAAATCAATTGTTCTCCTGCTGCCTGCTCTATGTATAAAATGCACCTATCATCCATATCTATTGAGGTTATAGAATTCACAACTTGCCATTGAGTTAATATCTAATGCATTCTTGTTGTCACAGCGGCATTGTTTATACTATGTTACAGTTTTGAGGGAACCTAACCATAAGCTAGGAAACTCACACATCAGGTCAAACATCCTAGTGATAAAACTTATACATATATATAATATGTATCTAAGAGAATACTACATCAGTAGACAGCGGTGATAATTCTGCTGAGCCCAAACTAAACATATTTAATTAATGACATTTTTTTATTAAAAAAATAAAGAAGAGATAAAACGTTTTAGACATGTCAGATTCAACAAAATCAACTTGTGATATTTATAGTTAATGTTTGCTGAGGAATCTGACAGCACTAAATATATTTAGTTTCTTACTACTACTGTTGTTGAAAAAAAGTAGCTGTTTAAATGAGTGAGTGTGTTCTGAACTCATTTAATTGTACTAATTAAAAATAAACCTAAATAAACTGTGTGAGTGTGAAATTAGCGTCAATCTAATGGATTATTTCTTCATAACAAAGAAAAAAGGCCAATCTGTTGCCTCCCAACTTGACTTGCCTAGACCACCGGCCTATTTTTGCCATCAATCACCAGCAGCTTTGCTTGCATTTAAGTCATCAGAAAAGTATCCTAGATGTTCCTTTAATACCTCCAAGATAATGTCTATAAATTTTCATGATTGGTTAAGTACTTATATATTTACGCGTGAAAGTCTGACAAACAAACTTACATTCACATTTATAATATTCCTAGTAGACAATCTAGTAAGTATTAGGTAATAGGTACTACATGCCCAAGATTGGAAAACTGCGTGTCTGCGTGCGTGAGTTCAGTCGTAAGTCGAAAAGTGCCGGTTTGGCGACAGCCGGATGTTTTTGTACGGACGCCCTCGTCCGAACGATATGTCGAAAGCGTAGTTCTGTTTACTTCAAAGAGTACATGGTTTACTTCTGAGCAGAAACTGGATTCTGCCAGCAAGGCTTGGAAGTGGTACGAAAAGTACAGGTTTTGTACCAGTACTTAGCTGTTTTTTCCATTTCGATACCTGGATACCGGTTTTAAAGTGGGTAGCGGTACTTCGTACACCGCTACCGACCCGACACCGATACCTAACAAATACCGGTACTAATACCAATAAAAACCGGTATTCAATTAAGGTACCCGTTAAATACAAGTGCGTCACGTCGCCAATTTTCCTTTCTAGGTATCGCTATTATTTTAATCTCTCATGAAGGAACAGAGATATCTTCGATTGAAGAAAAAATGATTAGTAATATATTTTCTTGTACCGGTATTATTGAACCAGTACCGGTACAAAAAGTACAGGTAACGCATTGGTATTGCTTCAAGGGCATTACTACCGGTTCATAAAAATACCGGTATTTCAAGCCCTTACACGAATGGACCGATTTCCAGAGGGATTTTTGGGCCATCATGTTGAGCGTACATTATGTTTATCTCAGAATATACAGTAATACTACGTAGGTGTTATGTTTAGGTTCACAAACTAAATAGATACATGTTATATTAAAGAGTTAGGCAAATACCAAAGGGATAAGTTTATGTGCGCATGGCATGCCACCTCATTAAAGTCAATTTAAATTTAGTCAGCCGTCAGTAACTACGCGATGATAACAAAATAGGGCGGTGGGCCGTTTTGCCCGCGTGGGGTGGCGGAAGTGATCCCGCGGAGGAGGGGTTGGCATTCCATCTTGCTCAACCAGTCTACGTGGGGTTGTGGCAGGTACAAGGGTGCCTGTCGCCACTGGGACCCCGATGTGGTGTACACTGGGTCTCCGTGCACCACTTCTGACGGTAGCGCCCCTTTTGAGAGGGGATCGCGAGATCCAGTGCCGTTGGGTAGTGGAAGTGTGCTAAAACGTCCCCACAGCCCCGGTACCTGACGAAGGGGTGGACTCCGTGTAGCTTTAGTCGGTAGGAGTCCAACATAAAGTCCGACTTCCCCGAAAGTGGCGGGTATCCATGAGGATTTCCACACGTTAAAAAAAGGTACGATTTAAATCGTACTTATAGGACTTTTCATCTTTCGTATCATGTACAGTAGTACTATTTAAATTATGCGCTTCGGCTTTATTCGTCAAGCTTCGGAAATCCGAATGTATTTCAAAGATATATTATAGAGTTGTTATTACACATAATTAATAATTTCGTTGTACCTAATTTAGATTAGGTCAGCCAATTTAAAAATAAATTAAAGTTTACGTATAAAGGGTAAAGAGTGTAAACACGAAGCGCATAATTTATAGTATACTGTACATAGTAGGTAATACTGTTCGATTTGTAAAGTCAGAATCGTTCACAAAAATTTCATTTTCAGGTAGGTATTGGAATACAAAATTATATCAGATTAAATCTTTGAGTAGGTATTACATTTTGTTTTATTTTTAATAATCATATTATAAATGTCAACTTAATTATAAATTTAATTAGTAAATTCAATGTTAGTAACAATTGGTTTATAGTAACTAAAATAAGACACTTATGTTTGTGAATTGTGATTCAATCTTATGTAACTTTCTTAAAAAAACTGCATTGATAGTGGTATTGTATATTGTTGTAGATATTGGTGGAACATTGTTAGTTCTTAAATCAAATTCACATAAAATAAATTCTTCTAACGGCTTTGAGATTTCATTAGAAAAGTTGATTTTAAAATCGCCAGTCAAAATAAGTGGAATGTCATGAAAATGTTTATTATATTTGGTAAGCGTTGATGATACACTTAAATTTTAAATATTATAAAAATTAACACGACAAAACAAAGCACACATACACAGCAGTCTAGCAGTCGAGAGAGAAAGTATAATTCGCATCCTATACTCGGCCTGGCCCCTCTCCGAGTAATAAGCACTATAACAAAAGTGTCGTGAGGATTTTTCGTGACGCTCGCCTAGCCCCCTAAGCCGGCCTACCGCGCGATCATAAAGTAGGTACATATTAATATATAGGAACGCGCAATAAGGAAGGAACTTCATTCCAAAAACAATGACAGCAGTAGGGTTACTATTATATCTCAATTCATGCAATATTGTAAATTAGAATCGAATATGACATTTTAGGTGCTCTTGAACACAGTAGGTACTTGTGAATTATTAACATTTAGCTAATAGTAAACAATAAATCATTTTATCGGATTCGTTGAATTTATTTGTAACTAAATATTCATAGTTCGCTAGTACTGTCTTCTCAAGTAGGGTGGGTAGTTCAATAATTAGCCACTTGTACACAATTAGCCATGGCCATATTTGCTAAATGTGACGTTGCTGCTCCATAAAACCAAGATATTTTGGAGAAGCTACGGCAACTAATCGCGTCTCCCAGTCGATGAAGATCTCACGCGCGCTACGGTTGTATGACAAGAAGTTTTGTGAATATAAGCCTCGAAAATTAAAAAAAGAAGGTAAGCATTTTTGCGTTTCACAAGTTTCAGGTAATTACTACAAAAATGTTAATATGTTCATCTTACTATTATGTCTTTTGTGTATTTTGAAGTATATGTATTGTGTAGAAAGAATAAATAATTTAAAAGTTACGTTAAATAAAAACGATCGAGTAGGGGATGGTCTACAATTAGCCAAATTACCATGTCCTACAGTTAACCATGGCTAACTTTGTTGTAACGAGTTGCTGACTCTTCCATTTTTCGTTTTTTTACAGATGGGCCGCAATAAAACGACATTTAGAAAACAGGGAGGATATGCAGAAGACCCTTCGTCAGTTTTTAGAGTCGCCCAATCATCCATTTCTACAACTAAAACGTTCATTTCACCTATGGAATTCATGCCACCAATAATAGCAAAACCTCGAGATCCCAAAATACGAAAATCTGCTGGAAAAAGAATAATCGCCACAGATACGCAAGGTTTATAAATAACTAGCTGTCACGGCGAACTTTGTTGCACCCTTTCAGTTTTTAAGGAGAAAAATAAAGTATTCCTTTTAACGTTTTCCGTGCAATGTTCCTCGTTTTTCTTTTCATGAAAAACCTTCTTTTGATAATAACTAACACAACAAAAAAGGATTAGCCAAATCGGTTCAGTAGTTCGGAAGTTATGCGTTTACCAACACATTTAGCAATTCATTTTTATATTATAATAATATTCATTAAGAAAATAAATTTAAATTTTTGAAGTTCATTATTGAAATTGGTTACTTACTTGAAATACTCGTAATTAATAACATTGCCTTTAGTTAAAGATGAAAAAAATGTTAAGTCTGGAATTGTATCAGTATTTTGTAGCTAACTTAATTAGTTGTAAGTTGAAAACAATAAAAAAAAATGTATTTCATAACATCGCAAGACGTAATTCTTTATTAAATGTAGCAACTATATATTTAATGGTCGAGTGTGTACAATTGTGGTTAACTGTACAACACACCATGATTAATAGTGTACCATACTCTGGACACAGTTAGCCAATGCCCATTTTTTAAAAAAACTCTTTTCTGCAAAAAACAATAAGCAAATAAGGCATTTTTCAAATGCAATTATGAAGCTAATAAATTAATGTATTGAACTAAAAAGACAAACTTAAAATTTGAATAAATAGCCTCCTGCTACATCATTAAAAAATTGGGTGGTTAACTGTTGAACTACTCACCCTACATAAAATGACAGATACGATATGATTTTAAACTTATATCGTCGCGTACCACGTCTACCAACACGTCGTCGTGACCCCGGCCTATGCAACTAGGCCGAAATATTGACAAATAATACAAAAATATATCGTAAGTATCCCGTATTAATAATTAAAAATGTTGAAATATTCCAAGTAGCATGATATCGAGATTTAATAGCAAGGGAACTCACGGAGACGCCATGGCGATGGGGCTAGCGACGCCGCCAACTAGTTCCTATTGAGATGTATGACGGCTAACGCACTTGGCGACCGAATGGCGCGCTTTGGCAACGCAGGAACGCTAGACCTAGCTAGGTATGGCAACGCCGCTGCTGGCGACGTCGCAATGGCGTCCCGGTGAGTTATGGCCCTAAACCTACAGATTTAAATGAGTCAGTCACAGGTGTTTTCTATGTTTTAAATCAATTGTTACAAAAAACACGTAAATAAGTTTACGAAAATTACTACATATTATGCTTACATATTTTACGTTACTTACCTACTTATGATAGACATAGTAATAATAATATCTACATAAGTTGGTTACGATCTCCAATAAAAAAGTAATAACTTCAGCTTGTGAAACTAAGAAAATTTCCAAAATTTAACTAACGCCAAAAAGGAGGAAATCGCAATTCGGCTGTATGTATTATGTATGATTGTTACGTTTTTATCTGGCTAAAAAGGTGTTGATTTTGATTGTTTTTTTTGGTAACACTTAATTTAAAATGGGTAATGGGACCACTTTGTAATACCGGTCAAGAAATGAATTAGCAATTGCTACTTTTTTGATAAGATAGCAAACAAGCACATTGCTCTTCTAATGGTAAAAAAGACTACCGTCCCCACGGTAACCTATCGTGGCATATAGACACCACACCTACGTCGTTGTCCTTATCCGGGGTCTATGGTGCTAATTGTGCGAGTTGACCGGCTACTTCATCCTCCAGACCGGTACGTAATAAGGAGCAGGAATAGATACGGCGATGAATGGATAGGCAAGGTACCAGGGTCTTGTTGGTAATGATCTCCTTAACCTTTGTTCGCCTCTTACGAGCTGCCACACAGAAAGGCGGATGGTCTATTCTGTACATGGTACTCGGACGAACACGGGAATAAATTGGTTGTAATAAAATCGGATTCAGTTTGTTTTTTAATATTTAACACTTTATAAAAATAAGGGATTTTTCACGAAAAATCAAAATAAAGTAGTTGTTAAGCCCGGACACTATTTTTCTTAGATTATTCCTCTTTTGATATTACATATTAATTTCGTCAAAATTTAATTCGAAATTCTTTTCTTTTTTCAAATTTTTTAGGTAAAATACGATTTTTCTTAGTGTGCGTTTGTTTACAAAGTGAGGCGTAGCGAGTAAAATGACAAGTGAACCGTGCGTTCACTTGTCATTTTACAATTTTTTTTTTAATTTTATCCCATTCGGGGAAAGACAAAAGATCTGTGTCCATACAGCCACGTCTTCCGTATTAATAAATCTTTTTCTTGTTAAATATTTTCAATTTATGTCTTTCGTATTAATTATTCTTATACAGTCATTAGTCACTATTTACACAGTCTTGTCTGGGTCTTGAGTAAAGCGGTGGTTTCGTTACACAAGCTCGTTTATGAGATTTGGCGGCAGCGAGGAAATTCACGATACACTAATTTCTTCATGATTATTTCATTAGTGCACTTTCACTGAACAAAATTGTACAAAATGACACCAAAATTGACTAATTTTACTCAAAATTAACACGAAATACAGTAATTATGAAAAAACTTCGATCTTATTTTCTCTCGATGACGCCAAAAATTTAAAACATTGACCATCAAACTTCAAAGTCATCAGTGTTGCTATAAGTACGATAATTACCGTATCGTACGGCAAATCGACACAATGCATGGCACACGGCCGATCGGTAATTACCGTACACTAAAATACGATAATTTCAACACATCAAAAAAAAGAGCATCGTAAACAGGTATTTTTGTAATGTGAATTCATTTTTATTGAGCGAGTCTCCACTTCAGACTGACAGTCATACTCACGCAGACTACATGAATATGCCAATCCTAGATAGACAATATTATTCCTAGGAGTACATATGTTTTAAGAATGTTTGATGTGTGTGCGTGGTGTGTTACCACTATCTCATAATTTGGTTCATCGTCGTCTGAATGTCTTCTTAAAAGAACCAGTTTCTTGAATTAATAATTTACTTCGTCAAATGTGAATATCTTTGACGATAAACTTCGTCAAAGATATTCACATCCGGCACTCGCCGACTGGGATAGCGTGATATGTATTCGTTACGGGCTTGTGCATAGCAAATCAACATATTAGCATACTCCTCATTCGTCTTAACAGTTCCGTATCACAAGCACAAATCAGAGTCCAGTTTACAAGCGCAGCAGTCACGACTTAGAAGAAACAGTCCGGAAACACAGCCAAGTACAGTAGGAAAACAAACTAATATCGCATCAACCACGAATGAATCACATGAGCAGACTAACAAAACCAAACACCAAATAAAATGGCGTTTTTGCACATTATTTTTCCCCGTCACATCTCAATAAATCGTAAGTTGTCTCGCTCTTACGTACCACCCGAACTTTAAGGACAATAGACATAACAAAAGACAAGGGCTGACCTTTAGAGTTACCTATAGCTTATAAATCTAAGTTTTTTTGATGAATTCTTATAAAATCCCAGATTGTTATATGTTATTAGATATATGATAAAAACGTAAATATTGTTAAAAATATCTGCTCTAATGTTTTTTTTAGATATTTTTCAAACAAAAATAAACTTTGTAATTTTTAACGAACTTTTGTCACTTTAGGTCATCGTCGACGACCTAGTTAGTTACCTTAGGGTCACTTTTGGCCATTGAGGTCATAAAGCATTTTATTCCACATGTATAAATTCAATAATAATAATTATAAGACCAACACATTTCACAAAATTGAATCTAATAGCCGAAAAACCATTAAAATTTTATAAACAACAAATCAATTTGAATATTTAGAAAACAATTCGGTTTAAGATAGAATATTTTTAGATGAATCAGTCAGAAATAATGGAAGCTATACGCACTTAACGGATCGTGGTAAACTTATCCTGTAACCCTGCGTATGCAGACACGGGAGTAAGTTTAATTTTATTACATTAATATAATCTAAATAACAAAGTTTTTTTTTTATATGTACAATAAATAGGAGGTGGGACACTTTTGATAAGACCTTTATTTATAGTAATCAGAATACAGCGTTAAGCTTAGAACAACAGCCGAAATTATTACTAAAATTATTTTCGTTTATATAAAGTCGTGTTCATTTTACAAGCCATGTGAACAAAATTAAGATACCGTGAGAAACATCGTAACTATTCTTTAGTTTTGACATATAAGTTTTTTTTCAAGTCAAGCTTTTTTATAGAAAGTACATTTTTTGTAGAATACGGCAGTTTTTGCACTTTTGTATGGCCACTCTAAATGTAGCCAGCGGCTACACTCACAGAACAATAGTGCTCACACTTTGAATTGAATGAATAATAAATTGAGATGTCATTCGCGCTGATATTTTGCTGACGGGTAGACGTACGCGTGTTATCGAGTTTTTTTAGTGGAGTTTTAATCAGTGTTTACGAAGTTCGAAATGGCACCAGTTTCTAACAATGCTGTTATTGGAATTGATGATGATCAACGATTTGCATTAATGAAGGTACGTCAAATGTATTAAATATAACAATGTCTAAATTGCTAACTTTATCTAAATGGTGTCCTACTTATTTACTGTTTTCGCGGTAAAATGACCTAGGTAGGTATTGCAGAAAAGAATTTCGTACCAATGTTTTAATTTGTATAAAATTTTGAACATTGTGAAGCATTGCATTAAATTAAAAAGTAGTTATTCAGAGCATTTTTAGTAATCATTTTTTATCTTAGATAAAAATCATACTTAGGTAGGTATACGTTAATAAATAAATAAATAATATTACTACTTATCAAATTTTACTATTTTTTACATTAAGGTATTAGGTAGGTGTATATAATGTAGATACGTGCATAATACACATTAAAAATGAAAGAATTGTTTTTAGTTGATAAACTAGTGATACAGAAGAATTCTTTAACCAGCATAATTTCCACTTGTCTGCAGTCTGTATGTCATTCCTATGAACTATTGATAAAAAAACACAAAATCAAATTCAAAATATTCATTTCTCGTATTGCTTGTTTATACCTACCCACCTATTCAGGAGTCAAATAGACATGTGTAGGTAGTGGGTATGTAGGTATATGCCCACAGCTTCGTCTATACGTACCTATGTATGTAGGTATAATGTAGATACCTACTTCCTAAAGATATTTCAGCTTCTACATATATATCTACATATTAGTATGTATGTACTACTTACCGATCCTACTACTTTCGATGCAATTTAGAGATTTAAATTATTTTCAATTCTGAAAACTCGCTTAAAACTGGTTTTGCAATAGGTACCTATCTAGATACTTCTATGTTGCTGAAACCAATAGGAAATTTCCAAAATAGGTGTCCGGTTAGCAAGCGTGGTAGGTACTTCCGTACATAGGTATTTACATATAAAAATATAGGTAAATTCCGTTTATTTATTTTCAATTATTGTCTAGTCAAGATTAACGCAAACAGCTAATACCTAGGTACGTTTTGCTACGGGGTAGGTTCCTAGATACCTACCCACTTGATTGATTTTGATAAAACGTAACTTACATACCTTCCTACTTAGTACCAAGGTACCTATTGTTTATTTAGTTGTAGGAAATTTATTGAAGTTGGTCTAGTAGGTAGGTACCTTGTTTTTCCTTAATGCGAGAATGGAGAAAGTACACAACAAACATTATTACTCTCGTAAGTACCTACCAGCGTTGCAGGACACGTGACCTGATCGAAAATTCGTAAGACGGTGCAGGGCGCTTGCGCGAATGTTCGTGTTGTCACGTTTGTGAATGAATATTGTATTCTACCACATAAATGATAGTAATTTCATACTAATAATTAAAGCAATTCGTGCAAAATTATTCCCTAATTCTTCCAAAATAACAAAAATGCACAACGTTAACATTCAAGGTTTCACTGGCACTCCTGGAGTGCAACCCGTCGTTTTTTTAGAAGTCAGTTAATAAAATGATATTGCAGGGCCGTCTCGCGTTTTAAAAATTTTAAGATTTTTGTTTTGCGCTGCACCATGTAGCTGGTATTAGAGAGTAAATTATTATGTATTAATATTTATAAGAGAAATGCAATAGTCTACTTAGGCCGATATTTGTGTTATACATTCGTAAGAAAGCTTATTACTCAGTAATAGTTGACTACGGAACCATAAAAAAACAGTGTACGATAGGGTTGCCAATCGTACTGATAATATGTAGTATAGTACAACATTTAGGGAATCCGTACTTAATATTATTTCAGTATAATAGATCTGTGTTTAAATTTTGCATTACTAAAACAAAAAAGAGAAAAAAGACAGAATTGACAAATTTAAGTTAACTAGTGGTCGCCCGTTGGTCGAAATTCGACCAAAATAAATTTTAATATCTTGTTGATAAGAACGCCATCTTCATTTCTCAAGACCAACTACTTTGTTTCCAAACTTTTTAGTGCGCCATTTGTGACCTTTTATCGTTATCAGCAATATATTTGTTTGTGTGTGTCAAATGCATGGTAGTGTGGGTAATGTTTTATTTATTGATTTAATGTGATTTATAAGCATTTTTATTAAAACATATTAGTGTTCTGCACTTCTCTACTTACTTTATAAGCATTTATTTTTTTCTCTACTTACTTTACTTTATAAGCATTTTTATTAAAAAATATTTGTGTTCTTAAACTATAAGTGCGCCAAATTTTATGCTCCTGCGTCAGCGCAATTTTCGTAAAAAAGGGTCCAAAGTTTTGGGATCACGTTACATTAGTTATGGCATTAATAGATAGTCTTTTTTTATTCTTCCCATGAAATACTAAATTTTTGAAGCCTTTGTTCATACAAAAAAAAAGTTGGCAATCCTAGTGTATCTCTATATATGTATGTAAAACATAAATCTGCAAATTGTATTGTACAGTGGTTCTTATACGGAATATTCCTGCGTATGATTACAAAATGCTCAACAAGGTCAAGAGTCAAGAGACAAAAGGCTGCAATATTTACGCAAGTGGACGTTAAAACTATGTGTCCATTACTAGGAATCTTTTGTGACTAAAATTACTTTTTACTATCGCCTCTGTGGTGTAGCGGTTCAGTTGTTGGACTTGACTGCCTGAGGTCCCGGGTTCGAATCCCGGGTCGGGCAAGAAAAGAAAATTGGGTTTTTCAAATTTTCTAATAAAAAAACGTTGCTAGGGATGGGAGTGCCCGGTTGGTGATAGGCTTGCCACCTATCACATTGTGGGATTTAGTGTCTTCGGCTAGTCGTGGGTGATCTAGTTGTGCCTCTGCCTACCTCTTCGGGGATATGGGCGTGAAGATACTTCCTTACTTATTACTTTTTAGGGATCTGACACCAGTACTCGCTCAAATGATAATTCAGATTCGTTCATTTTCTATTTCGGTCTATACAGACTGCTCTAGAAAAGAGCTGCTAAGTCTCTCTCGATACCAACACTCTTACCTATTGTTTACTGCTTTAACGATAGTAGTATGTTTCTATTTAGAAAGTAAAGTAGTTGGTAACAGACCTTAGATTCTAGTTTTTTGTATATTATAAAACAATACTTAGTTGATTTCAATCCATTTTAAGTAGTCATTACGTCGATGCTAGTGTTTGACTTTTTCGAGTTGGAGCCTAGCCATTTATGATAGTGGTAAAAGTTTGTTATCGATGGGCTTAGCATTCTAACCTCACATTGTTAACGCACCGTTTACATATTAGGTGTGTACGAGTTCCTATGCTTGTTTAACAAATCTTGATAATGAAAGTCAAAAACAGTCGATGGTCACAAAGGAATATGAATACTCTTTAGTAAGAGGTGGTCACAATCTAATTTCGTATTTAGTTGGCAAACTCACTCGTGAGATTTAGTAGATAGCTGTTTATTATGGTGGTTAAAAAATATCAAATATTTTTAGTCGTCAAAAAACACGATAACAACTTTTTAAGGTACTATAACTACCTTCCACTCTCGTCATCGGCCTATTTAACCTAAAAAAATATTTGCTGCCAAAGAACAAATACGTAACAATTTCTTAGGCCAAAAAATCATGATATTATTATAAACTTTTTGCATACAGCGAAAAGTGGCAAACTGATAACATTCACATTGTATTTGTAAGAGAGAAAAGAATTGATTCCGTCGTCACTCCAACTACACTTAAAAGAAAGTGAAAGTGTTAAAGTGTAACATTGGATTGGACGTACAATTTTAAGGAAATGTACAAGAGTTGTGGTTGTTAGAACTGTTATTGCTATAAAATAGAACCTTACATAATCACAACAAGATATAATTGGATTTTAACATAAAATGTTGACTGTTTTCGATATGGCTTGTAAATTATAACATTATTATGAAACAAGAGATAATTAAATTTTAAAAATATTTGTCCCTTGTAAACATTTACTATGACCCTAAAAAGTTCCTTGCATCGTTAGAACAATAGGTAATTATATTTAAAAATTATACATTGACCTACTAGTTTTGTTGTGTTTTTACATTCTCGTCAATACTTTTTTATATTTTATGTGCAGGAGTTCTATTTGGTCAATAAAATATCATTTGCAAATTATGTTCGGTTCCTATATTCATAAAAAAAATCGTTTTGGTTAAGCATGGTAGTTTTTTGTACGACTAGTAAAAAAATCTAACTATGGTCTGTACTCTGTGACTGTTAACTTGTTTTTTTTATGACATTTGAAGGTAAACAAGCAAACGGATTTCCTGATGGTAAGAAATTCACGCCGCTTTAGCTTAAAGGCGCATTTTCAGTTTAGTAAACAAACAAAACATACCAAAGTTATTATTTTTTGGGTTAACTAATTTTAAATAGCTCAGTCAAATTGACTATTTTAGCACTGGATCGGGTTTCTGAAAGAAATCTGTATATTACGTTGTAAAGTAGAGTATCTTCAGGCGCGTATCTCCGAAATAGTAGGCAGAGGCAACCTACCACGTTTACCCGAAGGTCGCCTATCGCTAACCGGGCTCTTATCTAATTTCGGGCAGTGTTGCTTTTAATAGAAAATTGAAAAACGCATTTTGAGTTGTCCGACCCGCCAATGGATCCCAAGTCCTTATTTTGCCATCGCCAACATAGGACCACTAGACAACAGAGGCGATTACAATTGTGAAATTTATGCTATTGAGGATATTCATAAAAAGTGTTGGGAAGAGTTACTGGAACGCTTTTGAACCTTAAATGATACTTTTTTTTATAAATTTTCACCGGGAAAGCTCTAATTTTCGTTCCACCTTAAAAATGTTTTTACCTATATTTGTAGTGGATGTTTTAGTATTTTTTTACAGGATGAATGAATTTTAATGATACTTTTTTGGGTTTAAGTTTGAGCAAGAGTTTTTTGAGTTACTTATAATTATGCTAATATGAGTTACATACATATATATCTTTACGCCAAGTCCCTTGCCAGGTAGGCAGAATTGCCAAACCTCACGATCCTTGCAGACCTGTCTGGCTTCCTCCACATTTATTACCCTTTTCATACAAAACACGCCGGTTTCAGAGACTCTTGATACCACCCTCGGGTAACACCAGAGCGATTTGATCGTTGAATGTCAACCTAGGTCGCTCCGGAACATCCATCTACATTCGCTTTGTGTATCTGCTTTGTCACTCTTTCATCTGCCACATGGCCGAACCAGCAGAGCATGCTGTTTCTCAAAACCAACACTTTCAGTTCTACTCTTTCTCGTATCTCACTTTCCATTTCCATTAATTGAATTGGATAACTTTTAAGCGATTGACTTTGAGAAGAAACGGTTTTGTCAACAAAAGTATTTTTAAAGACCTGTCCATAGATACCATGCATATGAAATTCCATGTATGGGAGAGCTCCCTTCCGTATTTTTATTTCGGTTTAAAAATAAAGTTGTTCATAGAATACGTCATTTTACTACCAAGTTTAACTTTGTAGTTTGGAAAATTAAAAAGCTGTTACATACGAACAGATGGACCTACATACAAGTCGTATCTCTAACCGTCTAGTTTATAAACATGGACTAAGGTGGAAGTAAAATTATGTTGATATAATGATCTATATGACCATCTATATACCAGGTTGAATCTTGGAATATTTTACTCCGTGTTTATTAATAAGGTTTAAGGCAAAGGTTTTGTACGCCATTCGGCTACAGAACCCTAAAAAGCAGACCCATAAAAAAAACAATGCAGCAATTATATGTTTTGTGTGACGGTCATTATATTTTAGAGGTAATCTACGTATTTTAAAATAATTTTAATGGACTTTGCCTTCATCTGTCATCTGTATTGCAGTATTTAAAAAACTCATAACATTTTTAAGTACCTAATCGATCTCGGAAATTTTGCGAAGTTAAAATTAATATGTACATCGCAATATCGATTTACACTTTCGCAATTAATTTCAGGCTCTAGTGGAATAACATTTTAAACTATTCGCTGTCCGTATAAAGTTGATATTTATTTTCCGAATATACTAACGAATAATTGTGGGCGTAAAATACATAAGTTTTAACAAAGAATAGGTTTATTTTTGTGACAGCTTTTATTACAAACACTTGTTCGTATTCACTATACACTTTTTTTAATTTTAATACTTTACGTTATTTTAAAGTAAAAAGTGAAACCGGTTGGCTATAGGGTAACGTAAAGTATTAAATAAAGTGTATAGTGGATAAGTACAAGTGTTTGCTACAAAAAAGTATATTATATACAATGGAATTCCACCAAGAGCCAACGATAGTAAGTATAGGTTTGATTTTAGAAGTACTATTCAAGTCGTATTAAAGAAGCCTAAATACGATAGGATGGTGTTGGTAATTTTAGCTAGGGCCACCTTCCGATTCCATTATCAGATCAGCTAAATTTCATAATAATTTTAGAATTGTCTGTTTATACATGCATGCAAAATTTCAGCGCAAACGGTAACCGAGAAGTGGATCAAATTTGATTTGCAAGATTCTATTATTACAAACATCGGACTAAAAAATGAATGTAATAACTACATGGACTCGAAAACTGTAAAATATGTCGTTTATGTTTAAAGAAATTTTGGATGGATTAGTTAACTATTTTACGCGGTAATTAGATTCTTAGGTGACGGGGATAAAAATTTTGTCAATTTTAAAGGCGTAATTGATAATTGAACTCGTTTACACTAAACATAGTTTTACTTAAGTCAGTTTTTAATATGAACGGTGAAATCAACCCTTAAATATTTTGAATGAAAAATAGTTGAATTTCGACATTATTCTTTATTATCCGTTTTTTATGTAAACATATTATGATAATAGGGTACCTACCCGTTAGGGTCAATTCATACTAGCGCAGAGTCGAAGCAAATCGAAGCGTCAATTCGAAACTTAATATAGCAAATTCACCCTTATCTCCACAATGTAATGCACATATTTCTTCCAAGGGAAAAAAGACGTGCGAATTCACGCCCACTCGAGGGAATTCGAGCAATTTGATTTGATTGTGAGGAATTTGACGCTTCGATGCGCTTCGACTCTGCGGTAGTATGAATTGCCCCTTAGATTGCACACGAGGACTAGGTTTAAGTAAAACGACGCACCAGTAACATGTATGATCTCTGTTACAACCAGAAGGATGTGTTGGACATATTGTTAAATGAATAAAACTACAAATACGAGTATGAATGAATAAAAATGCTATATCCGAATAAAAATTGATTTTGACGAAATCATCTTCAAATTGGATAATATTTTAAAATTACATTTTAATGAAGAAACCAAATTGATTGTTAAACCAACCTTAACATCCCAGTTTTCGGTTGGCAACACATTATTAACATTTTTTATGTGGTGCACAGTTAATTCGTACGGGTTGTAGTCCTATATTAATTTTATAATGATCCGACTAGTGGTTTTTGAGTTATACTTAATAATGTACAATTTTGTTACTTATCTTGGCGATCTCAATGATAAGTGCAATATTAACAAACTGTTTCCGCGAACTTCGTTCCACACGTTCAGTTTTTATGGAAAAATTAAAATGTTGTTTTTCCTAGTTTCCTCGCTGTTGAGCAGAGTAAAATGTACTATATGTCCTTCTCCTGGTTCTAAGCTTCCTCCTAGCTACTTTTCAACCAAATCGGTTTACCTGTTCTTGAATTATAAATAGTGTAACTAACACAACTTTCTTTTATATCTTATACCTACATAACATTCTCGTGTCACAATGTTTGTTACCGTACTCCTCCAAGTCGGCTTT
Organism: Calephelis virginiensis; assembly: GCA_002245475.1. Taxonomy (NCBI): domain Eukaryota; kingdom Metazoa; phylum Arthropoda; class Insecta; order Lepidoptera; family Riodinidae; genus Calephelis; species Calephelis virginiensis. Next base: position 18,887 of record NJDC01006091.1, read on the forward strand.
ACCGATTCTCATGAAATTTTGTAATCATATTGAGTAGGTCTGAGAATCGACTAACATTTTTTTTCATACCCCTAAGTGACAAGGGTGACTCACCCCATTTTTTTTACTAAAATCACATAAAAAAGTATCAGAACAACGTCTGCGGGGTCAGCTAGTATAAATAGATTAAGTTAAAAAAAAAGTATCTTCACGCCCATATCCCCAAAGAGGTGGGCAGAGGCCCAACCAGGGCACCCACGACTAGCCGAAGACACAAAGTCCCACAATGTGATAGGTGGCAAGCCTATCGCCAACTGGGCACATAGCCAATCCCGAGCAATATTTGTTTTTGTTACAAAATTGGAAAAACCAAATTTTCTTTTTGTTGCCCGACCCGAAATTCGAACCCGAGACCTCATGCAGATTTAGTATACCTTACAGCTCAAAATGCACTAGTCGGATGTTGTTAAAATTTATGTGTGACCATATCGGAGCCATTTGCTATCTTTCCAAAAAATTGCTACATGGTACTCAATGAAATAGTTGGAATCGGTTTTTGCAGTTTCCAGTCTGACGTAAATTTCGTAGCACACAAAAAGTACAAACTTAAAATACTATAAAAAATCATAAAAATACGACATAGGAAAAACTACAGAATATCAGCTTTTATGTAATAGTCAAATGACTTTTTGATTGTTGTAAATGTGTTTCCTGGTTGAGCAGTAATTTTATACAAATGGCTATATTAAATTGATCTCAGTGCAATATTAACATTTAATGTTTACTACACATAGTTTTACTTGTTTAATAGTGAGTGTTGCTAGCATCTTTTTATGCGAGAGTTCAAACAATTACACGGCTCTCTTGATGGCAAAATATAACGATGGCCTAGACATAGGCAGCCTTATTAATAATCATGGACTAAAGTACTCCGAGGTTCAACTTGGTATTATAGTTCTTATAACAATTTGATAATATTAACTTAATTTTACTCCTACGTTAGTCTATATTTTATTTATAAGATCGCATAGATTTTACAGGTGGGTCTCTGTCCTGTAGTCGGGATGTTAGTCCTATTGTGCAAGTCTAATGGCTACTATCCTCCAGGCCGGAACAGGGTCATTATGGCGGTAGGAAACTTGATGCAAATTTAAACTTGAGCAATGGCAGATGCTAATGTCCATGCCAAAAACTAAAAAAAAATCAAATCAAAATTACCTTTATTTCTCGTCAACCTACAAGAAGCACTTGTGACGCGTCTATATAATACTACATCTACCGGATCGGAACACTAAACAACTTGTTTTATTCAGATCTATTATTTTAATATTACTGTAACAAAAAAGTTTTTAACTATGCGAAACGCATTTCCTGCTTTCCAGCGTCAGTTTTATGAGACTGTTGCGTCATTACAATATATTTCACGTAGATCTATACCGAAGGTGACGTTACGTAGGTAATCTGTTTTCGTCGTACATATCGAAGACGGTAACTTTTACTTGCAATGAATATTAATTATTAGATATCATTATTCAGTAGTTGGATTGAAATAATATGACGTCATGTTGTTTTATTTACCAGATGACTTACTTATCGGATCATGAAAGTGGGTGGAAATAACGTTGTGGTAATAAGTAAAGTAAGGTTGTAATAATCCCTTTCTTTTTTTAGATAGTAAACAAACTTGAAGTAGGTATTTTGGGTTAGTCGTTACGCTTGTAATTAAAAAGAAATGTCTGAAAATATCTTTTTCTTTAGTATGTTGTGTTGACTATTGTTTGTGCATGCGCAGTTAATTGTCATACATTCTAAACTAAATAATTCATGACTTACAAATATGTAACATACATGTGGTTCATGACATATATTACTTAGCAACTTTTTGAATTGTTTAAAATGTTATTTTGCCTTAAGGTACTATTGATCTAAATTCTAAACTAAATAATTCAAGACTTACAAATATATAACATACATGAGGTTCATGACATATATTACTTAGTAACTTTTTAAATTGTTTGAAACCTTGCCTTTACGATTGATATTTTTGCCTTCTACGTCTATTTTTAAAAGTAAATAATTAAGCGCTGTAAAACTAAAAGAACCGACTCCAATTATTTCATTAATAATATTAACTGTTTTCATTTTAATATTATACTAGCGGTCCGCCCCGGCTTCGCAGGTTTATGAAATATACTTTATCTATTTCAAAAACCGCATCAAATTCCGTTGCGTAGTTTGACTGATTTAAGCATACAAAGGGACAGAGGAAGCGACTTTGTTTTATACTAAGTATGTAGTGATTAAGATAATAAAAAATGTAACTTTTTTTTAAAGATAGCTAATGGTTACCATAGTCCCACATAAGTTTAATCCACATGCTGTTAGTAGTTTTGGGCTATACTTATAAATATATAAATTTATGCATTTTTAATTATGCGTATAACTGAAAAAGCATTAGTCGGATTATGATAAAATGCATTTGTTACCTACTCGGAATCATGACCTATCTTACCAAAAAAGAACAATCGAAATCTGTTTGTTATTGGCCGAGTTATTGTGTAACAAACATACAAAGAAAAATACAGTCGAATTAAGAACCTGCTTCCTTGGGATCGGTTAAAACATGTTACATTGCAAAAAATAATTGTTTTAATAAATCAAGCCGTTCTTGAGTATCAGCGAGACAAACGATAATTAATGCAACAGAAGCAGACATTTTTTTTGCTTCACCTGTAACTAGATACCGAAAATGTTGTTGGTGTGTTGTTTACCTGAGACCTGAGGCTAGGATGTTAAGCATATCACGCAAGTTGATTAGTAAACCTACCGCTTATCGGATGTTTTATTATATTACAACAAACAAACTAATAGACTTTCTGATGGAAGAAATATAAGCCGCATGTAAACACCAAAAAAAAATGCGTTTCCATCGTAAAGAACCGGTTTTCCTTTAAATTACTTTTGCAGTTTGATATCTACATGCTACGTGTATTTTTACTAAAGCACCCTTTAAATATCGGCGTGATGATATTTTTAATAAGAAGCTCCTTATTTGTTTGTTGTTGTGTTCTGACCTTAAAGGTACGAACGAGTGTTTGAGGATACAGTTAACTTGTAATATACCAGTAGAGTCAAAAGTCAAGGTAATTTAGGTGCCCCAGATATTGAAGCTCGAGATCAATAAACAGTCAGACCTCAGTCATTTGATACATAAATAAATTTATAACTAAAATTGAATTTGTTTGCATTAAAGAGGTTAACATTGAAGGTTCTATTGTTTAAATACTCTATAGCTATTTATTTATAATCCAAATTATTATTGGAAAACAGTGTCATATTTGTTTTGGTTATGTTTTTATATAAGTAAAAGATTAGTCAGCTTAAGCTTCGAATATTAATAGCAATAATAGGGCTACTATGCAGTTTGGACCACTGTGACTTTGGCAATAAAAAAAAGTAAAAAAAATCAATTTCTTTTTCAAATATAAAGCGTAATTTCCTTTTTGGAGACTTCTTTCCAGCCACGTTTAACCTTTCATAACTTTAAAATATGATTTTGTTATACGAATGAAAGTTGTAGTTTAAAAGCTTAAAGTTTTATTTATTAATAAAGTAACATGTTTTTTCTCGAACCAGACACTTAAACAGAACCTCTATAACCTATTTTACACCACTACTAGATACCTGCAAAATGACTAATCCAAATTAACTCCACTTTACTTGCGATCATCTCCGAAAAACTTTTAGTTTTCGTAAAATTGTTAAAGTCTGGAAATGAGACGGAATCATGGATCTTGCCCTATTCGTATTGTTAAATCGAAAGATCATAAAATCACGTTGGTATGGGTCAATATGCGCATTCACTTTTTAAGAAAATAAATTACGCCTCTGTAATTGGGGTCGGGTATACGACACTATCCCTTTCCGTTCCGATCCGTTGAACAAGTCGGTCCGTATATCTTAAGATCGACTTGAGAGCGTTTATAGCCTCTGCAACGTTACTTAACTATGCAATTACCGACGGTAGTGTCACAACATAAAATAGGCTGCAAGGTGTGGACATATTCTTACTGTAACCGCAATTTGTACAACCCTGTATATAAATATAATTATATATTATAATTAAAACAATTTGTTAATAACTCATATCTAATTTATAACAGGAAAAGTAAAACTGGTTTTATCCCGTGTTGGTCCGGACTCCTTTCAAGATAGACCATCTGCCTTCCTGCCAGGCAGCTCGTAAAAGACGAGCATTCACTAACACCGTGACATCTTACTAGGTGGTAGAGTTTCGCAGCAACTCGCCCGGATTGTACCACCGCCTTACGTATTCCTGCCGCCATAACGTCATTGCTTATCGTTGACGAGTTCCGGTTCGGAATGTGAGGTAGCCGGGAAACTTATTTTTGCTCGAGGCCTAACATTCCAACTTCAGGTTGGCAATGCACCATAACCACCTTTGGTGTATTTAGGCGGCGTGAATTTCTTACCACCATGAAATCCGTCTGCTTTTTTGCCTTCCAATATCATAAAATAATTGGATTATTTGCCGTACAATTAGTTAAAAAGACTTAGGCATCCACTTAGGAAGATTTTTGAAAATGCCACCCAAAAAGGGGTAAGATAGGGAATTAAAATTTCTATAAACCTTAAAAACCAAAAGTATCAGACGTAGGAAGCGCTAGTTTGCTTTTTCTATTTTTTGCTATTTTCTATTACAAAAATGTTGCTCGGGATTGGATGTATGCCCGGTTGACGATAGGCTTACCACCTACCACATTGTGGGACTTAATGCCTTCGGCTAATCGTGGGTGCCCTGGTTGTGCCTCTGCCTACAACTTCGGGAATATGGGCGTGTAGTTATAAGCTCTACAATCCGAGTTAAGCTGGCCCGGGTCCATTATACCATACAAAACACAAAAGTGCACACTAAAACTTATCACAATGTAATCAGTGTTACAAACTAAATAAATAATTGCTGTTATGTACACAACAAAGGTCATAACGTGCGCAGTTCGCATACATTATCGTAAATCATAACACAATATGTAACGATTTAATTACGTTATCACAATTTGTGATAAAGAGAATGGCAAATCACAATTCATGATAGAACTCAGTTCGGTTTTGTGATAAAAGCATTCTTTTTATTTAAGGATAAGGATAATAAAATGTCATATATTTTCGAGGGTTAAAATATTAAGCGTTAAAGAAAACTAGCGTCAGAGTATAAACGTCCCTGATAATTATGTAGCTTTAAGTTAGTTTTAAGTTAGTCAGTGAGGTAAATAAAGTGTCTATGCCCGTATCCCCGAAGAGGCAGGTAGAGGTAGGTACAGCCAGGGCATACACCAATATCTAAACATGTCTTTGTGTCCTACAGTGCGATAGGTGACAAACCTGTCGCCAACCGCCAACCACAACCACAAACCCGGCGCATATCCAATCCCTGGTAACATTGTTTTTATTAATTAAAAAAAATGTTTGTTTTTGTTGCCTGGTCCGGAAATTAAACCCGGCACATCATGACGTCAAGACCAACACCATACCGCTAGAATGCAGAGGTAATATGTCATCTACAATCCTCTCATTATATTCTTATATTAGCCTAAGTCAGCATTAAATAATTTAATATCTTTAAGTAAACTTTCAGTGTCAAGTGATTTATACCTAATGAAAAGCTAACTTAGGGTAAAACAGTTTAACATAAAATGTATAAGTGTCCTTACGTATCAATACTGAAAAAATGCTCTAAAAAATAAAAAAAATTGGCGAGATCGAAATTGATTAAAACATGTCCAGCGTGTATGCGTTGGTGTACCTGGTATTATTTTATTGTTGTAACTGTAATTGTACTATTATAATTGTTTTTTTTTTGAGAACCTTAATGAATGAGTAAGTCATGTAGTTTGGGTGTTGGGTTCCCAACCCTCTCGGAATACGCTTGACACTCCGGTAATAATGGTTAACCTCCCAAGCAACGGGCACAAAATAATATCTCCTATTTCGTCTTTCTTTTATAAGTTAATAAAATTAAATTCCCAACTTTACTCTGCGCTTGTGTTCTGGACCTTGCACTCCATTCGGCATCGTTTAGTCTATTACGCTACTTAACAAAATTAAATAAATACTTAACAAATTATATTTGATATAAATTAAAAAGAAGAAAGTAAGTACATACAAATAGGTTTTTTGTCGAAAGTGCACCCCAGATATGCAAAATCCTCTCTTTTTTTTTTTGAATGACTAATTTGTTGCTAATCTTACGATTTTTTACAACTTCACCGAACTTTGTGGGCCGAGCAGAGTGCTCAGCCCGAGACATCATTATTTAGATGGATTGGGCTGTTACCTACAACGCCAGCACCAAGCTGTCTCCTGGGAGACCGTACCTCGACTTGGTGCTGCGTTCTGGTTACTGGGTGGACTTGGTGGAGGAGTATTTGTGGCTCGTCGCTCGGCGTTAGGCGCCGGGCGCAAGAGAGGTCTTCGTCGCCGAGACCGGCGGCGACGGTGTAGTGTTATGTTAAAGTGATGTGAGATTGTCGTGTTCCGGTTTGGAGTTGGGAGAATAGCATTTGCCGCGGTTATTGGGTCCGGGGGATCCGATAACACGTGGCGAGGTCTTCTATGATTGGAGGGAGCGTTCGCGACCGGTGTGTAGTCACACGCGGATGCTATCACCGGATTCGGGTGGGCAGC
>NJDC01006091.1:38644-80117 GCA_002245475.1 Calephelis virginiensis
TAACAATTTTCAAAATGCAACTGAACTTAGGCGCATGTCTTTTTAGTTTTTGTTACTTAATGTAAAAATATACTTACTTTAAAACACATAAATATGAATTAAGAACCTAAAACACTAAAAAACCTCTTAACATATAACAATGAGATCCAAAATAAACTACAAACCTTTTGTTTCAACAATTTCCAAATTGTTAATTATGGAGTATTTAAACAAAAACTTTATTATAAACTTCTCGTTGCTCTTTTCATTTCTTTTTAATTATGAAGTAAAAACAGAAGATTATATGTATTACAATTAAAATAAAGTAGCTATTATGTTTTGTTTTACAATTTGTATAATATTATTTTATTAATATAATAGGTTATATTGTTTTCGTCTGATTGACTTGACAATGATCGACAAAGACATTTAATTATACAGCCATGTCATTATTTATTTATTGAAAACTGACGTTGGGAAGCGAAAACAAAGACAGGTTGAATTTCACTTTCAATAAAACTTATTTATAGATAAGAAAATACATAACTGTACTTGAAATAATACTCGTTTTCAAGTAATTTCTGTTTCATTCTATCTCTTACCCATTCTCGATAAAGGAATGTAATTCACGTGTAATATTAGAAAATTTTTAAGTTAGTTTAGCTTTAGCGGTGACACAACAAAATCGGCACCAGTGTACTTCGGACTTTTAAAACAGAACAGTGAACATTTAAAAACATGCTATAGATCTCCATGTCAATTTTTAACGATAACTGGTTAACGAGACATACAAAAATTATTTTAAAAAACTGCATTTTTTTTTAATTTATATAAATACTATGAAAGAAGTATTTTTAATTGGTAAAAATGATTTATTTTGGGACATCCACACCGACTTTTTACCCGCAATAACATATCCTTATCTAGGATTGCTTCTACGGAACCCTTATATAGTCGAATCTGGCTCGCACTTTACCATTTTTTATGTATAGAACCACAGAATATTCAACCATAAACAACATTGTGTACACATATTATCCTTTTGTTCCATGTATAAACATATTTACACTCAGTATTTCTATGTATAATAACAAAAGTTCTCGGTCAGGTCAAGGTTGAAGCTAAGACGATATTATAATTATATAATATATTAGTTACATTGTACAGATTGTCACTAATATATTGTGGTATACACACTGTCGTAACAATAATAAATAAATATTTATATCTGTATGTACATAGCATCTTCACGCCCATATCTCCGAAGGAGTAGGCAGAGGCACAACCAGGGCACCCACGACTAGCCGAAGACACTAAGTCCCACAAAGTGATAGGTGGCAAGCCTATCGCCAACCGGGCACATTTCCAATACCGAGCAACTTTTTTTTATCAGAAAATTGGAAAAATCCAATTTTCGTTTTTGTAGCCCGACCCGGGATTCGAACCCGGGACCTCATGCAGTCAAGTCCAACAACTGAACCGCTAGACCACAGAGGCGAAGTAAGCAAATTATGTGATTGTATGGGACATAGTATTATTATAGGTAATCATAAAATTAAAAAAAATGACAACCCCTGTCTTAATCCATATCTAATGCATGTCGGAAAAATCTCGATTACGCCAGCTTTGAAACAGGAAAGTCGCATCGAACTAGATCCATCTATTCAAAAGTTATAATGCCCATATACACACAGAGGCACGTCAAACTTATGATACCCCTTTTTTTTGGAATGCCTCATATGTTGGCAACCTCGCGATTCTTACAACTTCACCGGACTTTATGATACCCCTAAGTCGGGGTTAAAAAAGTAATAAAACTAAATATGTACCTGTATCTAAATCTGTCTGTTAAGATATACACACAAGTTTGTAGAATATGTAGGAACGCTTAAATAATTTTCTAACACTCATATTCCGCAAATAAATACTTTTTCTTTTTTACTTAACCAAAAAGGGGAAAAAAATATAATTTAATTATTTTTTGTCGGTTTGTCTGTTCACTTTTCACGCAAAATATACTGAACGGATTTTTACCAAATTTTGTGCAATAGTGGCTAATAATCCGGGTCAATATTCAGGAAACTATGGAAAACGGTTTGGTTTTCATCATCAATCAAGAAAAGTCGCTGCAAATCGTGTAGTAAGTCAGGAACAATAAGCTAGTAATAAATATATATAAATACTGTAAGAGGTCTATGTTCATCACATCATGCTTAAGTCCCTGTCGGAAATCGAACTCTAGCCTCGCGCATGTTTTGGCTTATATCAACGAGGCTGTCAAATTTAAAGTATTGTAACATGATTGGGGCCAGCAAAATGTAGAAATATTACCTCCAGAAGACACAAGTTTGCGCGTTTTTATTAAAAGTTCCCCTTTGTCACCTCCAAGATTTAAAAGCGTAGTCATCAACATAAATATTGTTTATTTTCGTTATCGTCTTAAGGGCAGAATCCACAGTTTTTTTTTCGGCAATTGAATCGTAATCTCAAAGTAAGCGAATTATATGCTTGTGTTATGGATATGGGTAACGATACTAACACATAGGAATACCAGAATAAATTTAATAAACACCCAGACCCTCAAACACCCTCAGACTACCGTTTTCAAGACTAAAGGTCTCAGCACACGTGTCAAGCCGGAAAGGAACCGTCATCGTATCGCCTTTCGCCTCGCCGTCAACCAGGCGTCAACTTAACGTATGCACGTAACCAAACAGTATCAGCAGCTCCTGTAGATCAACTCCGTTACGGCTAAACGACATCGCGCTTACGGCTCGCCGAACGCGAGCCTGTTCCGAGGCTTGGCGATTACGTTACGATTCCGATTAGTGTGCGTTGCAGTATGGAGTTTCATACAAACAATAAAGACCGGCTCGAGGTGATACGGTGACGATCCCTTTCCGAGTTGATATGTGTGTTGAGACCTTAAATCAGCGCATGTTAAACGCAAAGGCTAAGATAGCCCTTAAAAACCTTGGTGTAAGTCGACCCATATCGCTTGAAACTCGTCAAAACGCAAATAAAAATGGATTGGAAAAACGGCGATGGAAAAATATAGAGTAATATTCTCGTAGATGAGCAGGGAATCTCCATTCCTAAGATTTCGAAAGTGCCAACCAAGGTCAAGTCTTCGTGTATGAAGATGCAATATTTGCGCAACTGTACAATGAGACTGTAATTGTCTACCCACTTTGGTTATTAACAATTTATTTAAGTTGGTAATCGCTACTTTATGTGTGTTTGATGTCAATGGCATGTGCCACTTGACACACATAGAAGGCCTAGTGTGTGAGCAAGGTCATATTTAAAAAACAAATAAAAGCATTTTTATGTTGCCGAAATTACGAATCTAGTAAATTAAATTATGTAAAGTAAGTATCTTCACGCCCGTATCCTCGGAGAGGTAGGCAGAGGCTTAACCAGGGCACCTACGAATAGCCGAAGACACTAAGTCCCACAATGGAATAGGTTGCAAGCCTATCTCCAACCAGGAACATATCCAATCCTGGGCAACGTTATTTTTATTAGAAAATTGAAAGTATACATTTTCTAATGTTTGTTGCATGACCCGGGGATCGAACCTGCGAATTGTGCGAATATAAAATATAAAACTTAATGAATGACTAGGATTTTTTTTATGATATTGGAAGGCAAACAACAAGACTGATTTCCTGATGGTGGGAAATTCACGCCGCCTAGAGACACCAAAGGTGGTAATGGTGCGTTGCCAACCTGAGGCCGAGATGTTAGACCTCGAGCAAAAGTTAGGAAGTAGGCAGTGTTGTGCAGCGGCTCGCACTGATTTAAATCATCACCTTACCTATTTTTGCCGCCATAATGGGTTCGCTAGTATCTCGTTTCGTGCTGGAGCTTAGGGCAGGCGGTAGATTTGCAGACGTGGCTTACGCTTCTATCTTATCATACAATACTAATGCAGCTTCCGTAACAGCAGTGTTACGATTTCGAACGAACTTATACGCATACAATCTAAAGCAGCGGTCGGCAACCTTTTAAAAGGCCTGGACCACAAGGCGGCGAAGTAAACTAAAGGTGGGCCACACTTGTGAACTTAACCCTAGAAGCCAAATATACCAACGAATAATAGTCATATCCCATAGAAAAATTAAAATTAGGCGAATAGAAACGTATTCTTAAGGCTGAATGCACACTATACGCCGTATGTTGTACGATTAACCGTGGATCGTTTATGTATTTATTTTGATATTTATTCATAAATTATTAACAAAATATTCACGGGCCGCAAGTAAGACGTCCGCGTCGGCTGGCCGCAACTGGCCCGCGGGCCGCGGGTTGCCGACCGCTGATCTATAGGAATGCAATATTATAGTCATATTGCTTTTTTTATCGATGAGATAAATAATTAAATATCGATAAGATATATTCGATAATGAAATGAAATTTACTTTATTTGTAGAATATGTGTGTTAAGAAATTGTTATGAAGATATTTAAGCATACTAATATATAGACAATATTGTGGTGTGCAAATATTTAATTACTATTTAAACAAATGACATTTTTATATATGTTATAATATTTAAATCAAAGTGCTTATTTATATTTATTATAAGCTACATAATTTATTACAAACAAATTTTAAAGAAAGATTGATTTCAATCCTATCTACCGTACATTACCTGCCATCGTTTCCTACCCTAGCCAGTCAGATATATTTATAAATAATGTTTACGAATATATTTATTAGTCACTTCCCAATTCTTAATTGATTTTAACCTTATTTTTTTAACCAACTTCAAAAAGGAGGAGGTTATTAATTAGCTAAAAGTTTTTGTAGGTTTGTTATACGATTGTTCGGTCAGTAACGAAAGTATTTTTTTAGAAAGGTACCACATACCTGTTATTCAGTTTTCGATTGATATTTTATAGTGTCAATGATATTAGAGTCGGCTTTTTGCAATCTAATTGCCCTTTTTTTTTCGTCTCATCCAATCGAAAGTAAAATCTGTTTTCATGACTATAGCACAACTAGGATGGCGGTGGTGTGTATATGCATCACCACCTAAGCCTCCGCTGTCTGTCTGTCTGATTGTCTCCAGGCCGTATCTCATAAACCGTGATAGCTAGAAAGCTGAAATTTTCACAAATGATTTATTTCCGTTGCCGCTATAACAACAAAATACTAAAGTGGGGTGCCCCATACAATAAACGTGTTTTCTTCGTATTTTTTTTCTCAATATTAAAAACGGTAACAGGTAGACGCTTAAAATTTTCATATACTATTAACTGGTATATTACCTAAAAAATAAATATATAAATAAGAATAAATTAAATATTAAAGGGCAAATCCCCATACAACAAACGTAGTTTTTAAGCATTTTTTATTAGATCTTAATAAACACGTAGAAACTTGAATATTTGTAAGTAAATATTTAGAAATATATTAATTATAGGTGACAGTACGAAACCCTCGGTGCGCGACTCCGACTCGCACTTGGCCGGGTTGTTTTTAATGTTAAGCAACATATTTCCTTATCCCAAAAATATAGGCAGCACCTAATTTTGGTTCAGTCTCACAGACTGCCCATTGTACTATCCCCACAGTCTGGTAACCTAAAAACGTTTAAAACCTAAAGCGTTCCAGTAAGCAACCTAGCCGAAAAAAATACATCATCCGAGTGTTAAAATATAATTTATTGTAATGTACGTAACTCATTGTTTTAATTTGATCTTTTCGGTCGCTAATGCCAGCTTGCGTATATTGCAGAGGCAACCCGCTGACGCTTCTTGCAAGATGGGGTCCTTCGATCCTATCGTCTCCAGCAAAAACTGTACAACTCCAGCCTGTAAAAAGATAAAAAGTCAGGGGATATTTTTTATGGATTGCCCTTCCATGCAACAAGCGGGCAGATTTCCTAATGTACAACACATACACGGAAAACGAACATGAAAAAAATTTAACTCTATTGCGTGTCAAAGGAATATTTTTTGTTATGGAGTAAGACATTTTTTTTCAATGGCTATTTGTTGCAAACCTCGCGGTTTTTACAACTTCACCAGACTATTTTGGGGCGAGCAGAGTGCTCAGCCCGAGACATCATTATTTAAATGGATTGGACTATTCCCTACAACGTCAGCAGCAAGGGCTGTCTCCCGGGAGACCGTACCTCGACTTGGTGCTGCGTTCAGTTTCTGGGTGGACTTGATGGAGGAGTAGTGGCAGCTCGTCGCTCGGCGTTAGGCGCCGGGCGCAAGAGAGGTCCGGACCGGACCGGACCAGAGGACCGACGGCGACGGTGTAGTGTAATGTTGTTTTTTGTTTGTGTTCGGGTGGAGTAAAACAGCGAAAAGCACGGCGTGCCTGATGATGAGACAACAGCCAAATACACCATAGATACTATAGGTGCAGCCTGTCTTGGGTCCGGGCACTTAGGCCTTATGTGTAACTCTACCGAGTAGCCCAGCTTCTGGACCGAAACGGGCGGCTACGTACCCACCGCGATGTTCGATTTGATCTCCTACGAGGTTTCTCGTTGCAAATCATAAATGTCATTTTTAATTATTGTGTTTGTTAACAATTTATTCTCAACTTAATATTTACATGTATTTTATTTGTAAATATTTGTATGTATGTCTGTATGTTGGGTTTATCGTTGACTAACACCCATAACACAAGCAATAGTTTGTTTACTTCTTAGTTGATGCATTCGTGTAATTCGACCAGGGTTAATTATTTATTTTAAATGTACAAATAAATAAATATGCTTGGACAAGTTACACAAATTGAAGCTAACCCCAAAGAAAGCAAATTACATGCTTCTGTTATGGGTGTTAGTCAACGACGTTAATACATGAAAATACTTAAATAGATACCAGAATAAATTTGAATCAATTAATGACTAATTGACGGTTCTAGATGAATAATAATACCTGACATAAGTTGACAGACATCATAATTTATGTCAGTCGCCTATTGATCTAGCGTCAATATAACAAGAAGTGTTAAAAACCTAGAATTATATACATTGTGTCAAGTTATAATTACAAAGTCTATACAATACACTACATATTACAAAACCGTAAAAAACCTTTCAGGTTTTTAATAGTCACTTATTGTTCTAGCGTCAGTGTAACCGGAAGTTTAAAAAAACCTAGAATCGTATACAATGTTTCAAGTTGCAAGTACAAAGTCTATACAATAAACATGTTACAAAACTGTAATAAGTTATAACTTTCAATATTATTACAGTACTTTTAGCGAAAATGCAGGAGGTCGGTCCTCTTTGTGACAATTTAGTTCTCACTGTATACGTAGTCTGGTCGTGATGGAGGCGGTAGGTACAGTAGTTACCCTTATCTCGTTCTAAGTCATTTACGGCCAATGTTAATAATATTTCTCTGAAGATGGATTTCAAGCAATCTAGATATCTGCGTATCCGCCGGCCTATCCTATATCTAATTACCATATTTATCCTGTCCACAGATATGTCATTGGCAAGCGATAACATAAAAATGGATCAAAATATCAATCTTAGACAGTAAGTTTTGGATTAGGATTGATTATTAATATTGGAGGTTAGAGGACTCCTCGCCACAACAGTTACACTGTTTACGCGGAATTAGCAAATAGAGGTTTATCTTACTTCCGTTATAATAGATTTCCGTAAAGTAACGCTTGATTCAATAAAATATCTAAAAAAATCTTCTTTGTAGTTGAGACGACCATCACAGACACCATACGTGTTACTGTTGCTTCTTGATCCTATGACTGGGATTTAAGGCTACATGTGCTAGTCACCGGTGGGGTGACATATCCTCTTGCCTGGAAGGCAGAGAGTATCGAGTGCCAAGTGTCACAACGTCTACTGATCTGCCTAGCTTTCTACATTCATTGCTCTTTTTAGTAATTAATCTAATAAACGTGAACTCCATATTTACATTATTTAATATTAATAAGTCAAATTAGAAAAAATAAACGCAAATATTTTCATAAAAGATTCTAAATTCAAATTAAGAAAGATTTTTGGGGCCAGAATTTTTAATTAAAAAGTTTTTATTGTGTGACGACAGAAATGATGGCCCGCCTAAGTACTATCAAGCTGATTCCGGAGAATCTTTATACCAACCATGGAATTTGGACGAAATGCCACCGATTTGGTTGTGGAATATCGACCTATAACCTTATAGTATTCCCCGTTTCCAACTTCGCTTTGTATATGTTTTGTCAAATTTCGTTTGCTATTTTTAAGTTATTGTGTATATCCTTAAAATAAGTATTGGTATAAAAACATCGTCTCGTTTTTAACTCAACTCTGAATAATCACAAATATGAATCGGTCTCTAATTGGACACAATGTAATAAAATACTAGTCTCTAATGACATTTAAAAATAATACTTTTAAAATATCGTCTCTGAACAGTTTGCAGTTGAATTTACTTTACTACCGCGTTTATGTTTTGGACAAACCAAATGTATGGAATAATTTAGTTGTTTCGACTATCCGCTAGAGGCGCTGACAATAACTCCATACATTTAGGTAATTTAACGTAAACGCCATAGTAAAGTAAATCTTTTCAAAAACTCACACTTGGCACAGTGCACACAGTTCTTTGTAACGGCGTATTATTAGTGATGATAAGGTGTGATTTCGAAGAACTTTCTCTTTGTTGACCCGGGTCTCCTGTGTAGGATAGACCATCTGGCTTCCTTCCAAGAATCTCGTAATGGGCGAGTAAACGTTTAAATGAGTGATTACCAACAAGACTACTGGTTCCAGAGTGATCTAGCGCCTTACCTATTCGTGTCGATATATTGACAATGTCATGTTCCGGTCCGCAGGGTAAGATATCCAGTAGACTTGCACAATTGGTCTAACACCCGGGCCACAGGACCATGAAGCTCGGGCTGAGCATGCTGCTCGGTCCAAAATAGTCCGTTGAAGTTGTAAAAACCGCGGGGATAGCAATATATTAGCGATTTAAAAAAAAGGACTATGACGCACCTACAAAATCTGTTGTATCTATAGGGCACGGTTGACTCTTACCATCAGGGAGAGCCGTGTGCTTCTTCGCTGTCTTAAAAGTCCTGTGAAGTTGTAAAAACATCAAGGCTAGCCACACATTAGCAATTTAAAAAAAAATCGCTGTTTTATTACACAAAAAAACTGGCACTGGTGTCTTATTTCGTAAATATTGTGTGCAACAATCTAGTGTTAATGAGGATAATCGATCTGCCATAACATTGTGAACAAGTTAAACTTCAATAAAACTACAACAAAATAGCTTTTTTAGTAATTGACTTTTTTGCGTCGTCGTTTTTAGTAAGTTAGTTACTCGATTATACTATCCTAATTTTTTAACTGTACATTTTAATATAGGATAGAAAGCAGCAGGAAACGTAGCTTCATTTTTAATTTTAACCACGTGTAGATGAGTCTTACAGTTATATTGGACTTTAAAAAAACCTGTAAAATATCCAAAACGTATGGCACTCGGAGACTGCCGCGGTAAAGCTATTGCATAAGCAGGCATGACTCACCAGATTACGGCGCGAATAGGGGGATTACGCATGCAAGTAACGCCGATACAACTAATGTCACCTAGAGGCGAATTGCTGAACTAAAGAGACAAGCATGATCAAAAAGTCATTAAATGTTCTGCTATTCATTGATAGATGGTACAACTAAAAAGTATCACTGCTGTGCCGGTTGGAGTGGGGGGCGTTAGGTTATTTTTGTTACGGAATTTCTGGATTCGGTCTCCACGCTCGGCCCGCGATAGAAGCTGTGCAACAGCTTAAAAAAACACTTGCGAGAAGTTGTTGCGCCCCTAGTAAAAGAAACCATCGGCACAGGGCCATCTTTAAAATAAAGATTTGCGAACTAAATGCATTTTTTACCTACTCTTTACGACACTTTGTTACGCGATTACTCTGTCAATAGTCAACTGATTTTGATGGTTCTTCTTAAAGAAAGATAGGTATGTCACGATGACTCCGAATTAGGACCCCCATATTAATTTCATCATGATCCGACTAGTTGTTTTTATTATATCATTTGCTATACAGGGTTGGAAGAAATAATTATAAAATCGCGACGTGGTACCTAATTAAATAATAATGTGACAGTTGGTTTTTGCAGTTTTACTACGCTTAAATTTGCTGCCAGTGTCCAGGTCCAGTCCGGTCCAGCGCTTCGGCGTCGGAAAATATGTATTTTCAATTTTCTAAGAAAGATAACATTGCCCGGATTGGATATGTAGGTACCCATGTGCCCAGCGATATGCTTGCCACCTTAACATTAGGGGACTAAGTGTCTTCGGTTAGTCATGGGTGCCATGGTTTTGCCTCTGCCTACCACTGTGGGATATAGGCATAAAGGTACTATTTTTTACTACGCTTTATTATTTTTTGCTACGTTTTTTTTATCCGTACCTAGGGCTAGACAAGGTTATGAGGAAAAATTACTATATAATGGACTAAATTTGCATTGTCATTGCAACTAAATACGTATTAAAATTTTAGCTTGCTCGGTTGAGATTCTTAATTTATTTACATATCTTAATGCCAAGTCCCTAACGGGTTTGGCAGAGTATCGAGTACCAAGTGACACTATCCTTGCAAACCCTCCTAAATTTCTAAATTCAGTTCTAAGATTTATCCCTCACTGACAAACAGGTCAAGCTAAAAAGCAGTTGTAAAAATACTCATTAATATTAGGTGAGTATCTGTACACCCGTTTTCCCGAAGTGGTAGGCAGATTTACAACCAGTGCACCTACGATTAGCCGGAGTTAGAGGCGGATCCAGTCTTCAAACCAGAGGTGACATATTCAAGTTTCATTCAGATTCGACAGGTGAATACTGTTCGACTTAGCTAGATGCTTATCCAGGCGGGGCATGACCCCAATGTGTCAACTCTCAACCCAAGGGTGAATCCGCATTTGTGTATCTACTG
Source organism: Calephelis virginiensis (assembly GCA_002245475.1). Taxonomy (NCBI): domain Eukaryota; kingdom Metazoa; phylum Arthropoda; class Insecta; order Lepidoptera; family Riodinidae; genus Calephelis; species Calephelis virginiensis. The sequence goes on from NJDC01006091.1 coordinate 49,556, forward strand.
CTTAGCCTCTCAATGGCAAGCCAGTCAATAATCGGGCGTTCAATCCCGGACACATTTTGGATTGTTCGATCCGAGAATTGAACCTTGGACCTCATGTAATAATGCTGAGACCAAACCACTCGACTACAGAGGTGACGTCTAAAAAATTAAAATAACAATAACCCTATTTACTAATAATAATTCTTTACCCTAATACTATTTTATCGAGAGAGAGGTCCGAAGCGATAGGACCTTTTTGTCTCTTTATCAAATAAAAAAGTCTGAAGTCGGACTTGACTTTTTTGTGATCCCGGGATCGCAGACGGTTGGGCAACAAAATAAAATAGAAAATGTGTATTTTCAATTTTCTAATAAAAATAACATTGCCCGGTATTGGATATGTGCCCGGTTGCCTAGGCTAGGTTTGCCATCTAGCACAATGTGGCACAAAGTGCCTTCGGGCAGTTGTGTGTCCTGTGTAAATTTTTTAATTCAGTATTATGTAATCTTTATTTAAAAAGAACTTATCAAAATACAATATTATTAAGACTGCATTAAATATCTTCAACATTGAACTTAGGGTACTAACAACAAATTGACGTTATATTAACTGTGACCTAATATTGTTATCGTCCATTAATAATTGACATTCTTTCGAACGACTTTTTTATTCCATATCATTATTCGGTCGAAACCAATGACGTCAATGCAAATGACGTCCAAATTAAAGGCTGTCAATTTTTTCGGCCATTCATTTCTTGCACTACACAAAATGATTGTGCACACTAATCATAGGAATAACAACTGGAGAGCATAAAACTATAATATTATGCTGTGAAGTTTTGCTAAGGTTGGCTAGCCTGTCTGAGACTGCTAAAATCATCGCGATGACAATAAGTGCACTGCATTAACAAACAATTATAAATATATATTAACAAAAAAACATTTTTGCATTAGTAATTTTAAGGCTGCCATAAAAGTCTGTCTTTCTGAATACTGGGTCAGAAGTTTTTTCGGTAATATAATATAATTCTTGTGTAGGTCATCTAACTCCTAAACGCCTAGGCTGTTTTGATTGAAGTTTTGTATGTATATTATGGGTCCCAGGTTGGTTTAAAAACACTATTGGACCCGGTATAGCGCACAAATTTGTTACGGTACAAATTGATGTTGTACATCACACACGTCATAGTACATTTACATGAAGAACGAGAAAACAAACAATAAATACTGTACGAAAGGGGAGATTATCTCCAACAAGATATAATATCTTACAGTTCATCTGATATAGAGAAACAAAACACTAGGTAATAAAAAGTGGCAGGTAGAAACTTTTCATACAAACACGCCGGTTTCGGAGACTCTTGACACCACCCTCGGATAATATCCGATTGATCTGATCGTGAAATGTCAGCCTTGGTCTCCCCGGGTACCTACATCCATCCACATTCGCATTTTATATCTGCTTTGTCAATCTTTCATCTCTCATTCTTTCCACATGACCAAACCAGCGGAGCATGCCCTTTCGCGTTTTAACACCAACACTTACTTTCAATCCCACTCTTACTCGGATCTCACTGTTACGAATGCGGTCAGCGAGCGTTACACCACAGACCACGCGTTGCATTATTTCATCTAAAACTGAATAATTTAGCACACAAATGACGACCTCTAGGTATTGCATGAAATATTTATATTGTAATTATCGTATCAAACGCATACTCGTACTCGTAACGTACTCTACCTTACGATGAGCATTGGCGTTATGGCGTCAGGAATATGTAAGACGGTGGTAACCGGATAAGCTGCTGAACAACACTCAACCACCTAGTTTTGACTGACTTCGTTACAGGTATAATCAGATTCCAGTTACCTACATTACTGGATCACCACCAGTGCACCATTACTACATAGTATAAAACAAAGTCACTTCCTCTGTCCCTAAGTCTCTTTGTATGCTTAAATCTTTAAAACTACGCAATGGATTTTGATGCGGTTCTTTTAATAGATAAAGTGATTGTTTATGTGAATATTTACCCTTTCGAAGCCGGAGCGGGCAGCTAGTGCGGTCATAAATCCCGACGCCGGCAAATTGTCAATTAATCTACTAAAGCTAATATGGAAAGCACACTAAAGACTCTTCTGGAATGATCGAAATTATGATATATATTATTAAACTTAATCTAAGTACCAAATACATTTTTATCAATTTAACTTTGTCAATATTTTTTTTTCCTAAATTGTTACCTCTCGTGAAGAGTTGTTTATATAGCCCCTTATACTATTGATGTACTCATTTTTTTTTTGTGAAATTGGTATATAGCATACGGATTTTTTGATGTTAAGAAATACACATCGTTTTTAGACAGCAAATAAAATATAGGTGTGCTGCCAACCAAGCGGTGTTGATTATTTTTCCGTTAACCGGCTAGCCTCTCCTCCAAAACCTGACAGTGGCGAGCAATTGTGTTACGATGGAAGAGGCTTAATATTACAGTCCAAGTTGGCAATATTCCGTCACGAAATAGGTCTGCTTGTTTACCTTGGATACAATCCAATAAAAACCTTGCACATCTAAAGGTCTGTAATTAGAGATTGGTAAATTCTCCACTCGGCACCAGTCATCCGATTTAATGAGTAAACACGAAAGTTGGTCACACCAAGCGGTAAAGGCTACTGTTTTGAAAGTACACGATGACAAGCAAAATATTACAATTATTTTCTTTTCAATTGAAGTGCGAATCAAACATCAACATTGACCAACACTTGAAGCATTACATTCTATTAAGATATTTGGATGCATCAAAGACATTTTTTTTGGTGAAGAGACTAAAATGTTTTTTTAAGAGTTTTACATCACCGTACTTGACTTGAGAGCGTTGTACGTAACGGGAAAATGCTTTTGTGATGATTTAAAACATAATTGCATCGTGTACACTGTACATTTTAAATTGCTTTTAAATTGGTACTGGTCGCCTCTGTAGTCTAGCGGTTCAGTTGTTGGACTTGACTGCATGAGGTCTCGGGTTCGAATCTCGGGTCGAGCAACAGGTCCCCCGTGTTGGTCCGGGCTCCTTTGCAGAATAGAGCATCTGCCTTTCTTGCCAGGCAGCTCGTAAAAAGCGAGCATAGGCTTATCATCACCAACACCGTGACATCTGACTAGGTGGTAGAGTTTCGCAGCGATTCACCCGGATTGCTACCACCGCCTTACCTATTCCTGCCGCCATAACGTCATGACGCGTTCCGGTTCGGAAGGTAAGGTAGCCGGTAAACTTACTTTTGCTCGAGGCCTAACATCCTGACCTCAGGTTGGCAACGCACCATTACCATTTTTGGTGTCTCTAGACCGCGTGAATTTCTTACCATCAGGAAATCCGTCTGTTTGTTTGCCTTCCTATAACATAAAAAAAAACAAAATTGGGTTTTTCTAATTTTCTAACAAAAAAAAAACGTTGCTTGGGATTGGATATGTGCCCGGTTGGCTTGCTACCTATCACATTGTGGGACTTAGTGTCTTCGGTTAGTCGTGGATGCCCTGGTTGTGCCTCCGCCTAACTCTTCGGGGATATGGGCGTGAAGATACTTTCTTTTTACTGGTAACATTTATACGCTATAATACAGCCTTTCCCAAAGTGGGCGATAACGCCCCCTTGTGGGCGCTGGAAGCCTAGAGGGGGGCGGTATAAATCTTGAAAAAAATGTTTTTTTTTTTAACTAGGCGCAACAAATGTAATTGAGGTTATTGACAAGAAAAAAACGAGGGGGGGGGGGCGCTACAAAACAACTGATTTTCAAAGTGGGCGTTACATGAAATAAGTTTGGGAACCTCTGCTATAATACATCAAACAAAATTAAAAAAAAATATTGCACACAATTAAATATTCATTATTATTCAACAATGTTGTTACTGTATATAGAATACACCATATCGTTAAAACCGAGCGTGGGGTAGGAGATCTATTTTTTTATGATTTATTTTTATATTGCAAAACAAACAAGCACACGGATTTCCTGTTGGTAAGAAATTGCAGCCGCTTAGAGACACCAAAGGTGGTAATGGCGGATTGCCAACGTGATGCCGGGTTATTAGACTTCGAGCAAAAGTTACCGGCTACCTTATCCTCCTAAAGTTATGGTGGCAGGATTAGGTATCAATCCAGACGAGTCGGTGCTAAACTCTACCACCCAGTCAGTTGACACTGTTAGTGACGGTAAGCCTATGCTCGCCTTTTACGAGCTGTCTGACAGAAAGGCAGATCTATTCTGCAAACGAGCCCGGAACAACACGGGGAAAATCATCGGTAATGGTTATGAGTAGCTCAGACTAATAAAAAAGTACTTTTTTAGTAGTCTAAAATGAGTAATTTACTTAATCTCCCGACATCTTTAGTTTGCAGACCGTACAAATCCTTTTTTTTGTGTTGTGTGTTTCCCTATCCTCTTACAGCCAAGTAAGATTTTCCTGTCAAAGATAAACGTCTTTTGTTTTGTTTTTTTTAACCGAATCTAAAGAGAAGAGGTTATCAATTCCGCTATATGTTTTTTGTATATTTGTTAGACATTACTCGGCCAATAACGAATACATTTTGATGGTTTATCAGTCGCCTCTGTGGTCTAGCGGTCCCGGTGTTGAACTTGACTGCTTGAGGTCCCGGGTTCGAATCCCGGGTCGGCCAACAAAAAGGAAATTGGATTTTTCCAATTTTCTAATTTAAAAAATATGTTGGTCGGGATTGGAAATGCCCGATTGGCGATAGGCTTGCCACCTATCACATTGTGGGGCTTAGTGTCTTCGGCTAGTCGTGGGTGCCTTGGTTGTACCTCTGCCTACCTCTTCGGGGATATGGGCGCGAAGATACTTTTTTTTTTGGTTTATCAGCATCGACATCGTGCATGTAAATTTATTCATTATTACGTGTATCTAAAAACCAAGTATTGGTCATTGGAATAATATAATAAGCACCAGAAGTCGGACCACCACGTAATTATGAGTAAAGTTGATTCACGTTTTTCGAAAGGTAGCAGACCTTCGAAAAAAGACATAAAATTGACATGTTGTAATCAGTCGGTGTTTTGAAATTTTAGTGGGCACTTTTGTGTTTTTTGTTTTTGTTATATTTCGTATATGTACAATGAAGTAACTTTTTTTTCTTTGAAATGGCTAATGTGTTGCCTACCGCGAGGTTTTTACGTAACTATTAAATTTTTGTTTAATGAAGTAACTATTAAAAAAAGATGTGGTGCTAAAATGTAGCTGAGAGTTAGTTATGTCCACAAGCGCGTTGTTGGACGTTGGTTGCCGCTTTGTTATTCGGTATTAAACGTGACTTAAGGCACTTGACTTTCTCAGGGCGGGAAATTAAAAAAATACTTTTTATTCAATTTTGCTTATACAAAAAAGACAATTTTGCCGGGGATAGGCGGTCACCTTTTATTATATTGTGGAATTAGTATCTTCGGCTAGTCGTCAATGCCCTGTTTGTGTCTCTGCCTTTCTCCCCGATACTGATAAAGTCTGTATTAGAGAGATGGACAGGAAGAGAAGAAGAGGCGGTAGTATCAAACCAAGCTAGTAGAAACAGCCACTTCGTCTGAGTGATGTTCTGATAAGCGATCTAAATTACAGGCTTACTTTTCTAGTATCGGGCAATAAGGTCGTCACATCCCTACACCTCGATAGAATAGGTGTAAAAGTTCTTACCGCATGCATTGTGACGCAGTTGATGGAGTAAAAAGAAAGATGGTACAACGCCAGCGCAGTGGCCCTGTGCACTTTAGGGTCTCGTGACGTCATGTAGTTGACCAGCGGCGTAATCGCTCCACGCTTGCCGAATTCTTGCCGATTCTGTGCCCAGTCACAGCAATAGGCTATCGCCACCCCGAGGTTTGCTCGCAGATGGTCGTCGGTGGTGCTGACTGAAAAAGGCACACATCTCGTCTACAAGTAGCCTCCTAGTATACACGAACTGCCTACCTACTATTTGTCACCAACGCTGTTAATATGAATAGATAAAGAACGTTGGCTCGCCCTGACTATACATATTCCTGCCATCTGAACAACAGAATGTAATTAATATTGAAATTAAAACGTAATATGTTTGCATTAAGTACTCACTTTATGTCTAATAATAGCTCATTTTTACATAGAAACTTAAAAATTTTAAACAGAAAGTATAAATAACTAGTTTTCATATATCAATTAGATTTTATGTTTGTTTGTTTGTTATGCGGTCTTTTACACGAGCATATTTTAAAAGTTCGTTTTTTTTTTAAAAAGTAAATTATTTCATATAAATTTTATCAAGATATGACAAATTGTTTATAAGTTACCTATACTAATAATTTAAGCGTAGTAAAACTGCAAGAAAGCGAATTCTATTTTTATAAGTAAATCATCTACCTTCTTGAGTTTTTTACCTGGGATAACATTATCTGATCCAAACTTGGTGGCAATGGGACCGCCTCGGATGTACCCTCTATCAATTAAAATAACAATTTTAAAGCAGTTCAAAAACGACGGAAAAATCAGCAAACTTTTTTTTTACATAAATGTTGCGCCAAACTGGGGTTCAGTAGCCGAACGATGCCACACATCATGCGATGTTTGTATAATAATTGCAAATTCGAATTATTATATGTATACATGTACCCGGTTTTATACACAGTAAAACTATTTTTAATATATTTGTCATGTTGTTGAATTTATTATTTCTTAATTTATCCCTAGTTCCCTACTTTCCTACTTAATATTATAAATGCGAAAGTAACTCTGTCTGTCTGTCTGTTACGCTTTCACGCCTAAACCAATGAACCGATTTTGATGAAAATTGGTACAGAGATAGAATAACCCTGAGGAACAACATAGGCTACTTTTTATTGCAAAAAAATAGAGGAAAATGGGTAAAAAAGGGGATGAATGTTCATATGGAAATTCGTCACTTTTAAAACTGTAGCAGTGAAACTTGGTATTTAGACAGTTTATATTAAACGAAAAAAATAGGCTACTTTTTATCGCAAATAATGGGAGAGAATGGGTAAAAAGAGGGGATGACTGCTCAAAATATGTAAATTCGTCATTTTTAAAGCTGTAACAGTAAAACTTTGTATTTAGACACTTTGTGATAAACGAAAGATTATATGCTACTTTTTATCACTAAAAACTGAGGGAGAATGGGTAAAAAGAGGTGATGAATGTTCGCATGGAAAATCTTCATTTTTGAAGATATAACAGTGAAACTTTGTATTCAGACACAAATTTATTAGGAATGAAAGAACATAGGCTACTTTTTATAGTGAAAATTGGGGGAGAAAATTGGGGTAAAAACAATTGATGAATGTTCGTATGGAAAATCGTCATTTTTGAAAATATTACAGTGAAACTTTGTATTTAGACACTTAATGAGGAACGAAATAACATAGGCTACTTTTTATAGCGATAATTTAATCAAAGTATACTTATCAACCTTGTTATAAAAGAATTTAAACATGGAAACGTGCAAAACCACGTCACCTCTAAATGTTTTTAGTATAGACAAATTAATTTTCCAGATTTTTCTCTTAATAAAATGAAAACTCGCATTTTATGACTAAGTTGGTATGAACGCAGTTCGTCTATATTTGTTTGTAGGAGCTCGGAACCAAAATCTATGCTAATATTAAAAAGCTGAAGAGTTTCTTTGTTTGTTTGCTTGAACTTTCAGTTTTAGAAAGTCCATTTATTGAAGAAGGCTATAGGCTATACATCTTCACACTAAGATCAATAGGAGCGGAGAATAAATGTTTTAAAATCGGGGGATTTTTTCCTATTGGGAGCGAGTGCTGCGTTAACGGTGAAATTTTCGTGAAAATCATGTATGAAAACATTGTTCCTTAGGAGATATCGAAGGAGAAAATATCTTAGGATATATCGCAGTTTTAAAGCAACACTATCATATAGAATATAATTACTACGTTAATACTATAGTTTAAAAATCGCGCAACACAGACGCCTGGTATGCGCGTGGTTGACTCCTTATGGAACGGTTGTGCTCAGTGCACTACTTTATAAATTTATTCTTTCCAGAACATCATCGTGTAATACTTTTTAGATGATATTTAAAAAGATTAAAGTTTGAAGAAGGACGTAGGCCATTTTTCATCCTAAAATTTCAACGGGTAGCGTTGGAGAGTTAAATATTAAATAAATAGACTACGCGGGCGAAGCCGCGGGTAGCAGCTAGTATATGTATAAATACTAATAATCATCTACTTAGCGTTCTAGTAACTATTTTCACGCCCGTAACCCGTACATAGGTATAACCAAGACACGCACTAATAGCCGAAGATTAATCTTGTTCCACAATATGATAAGTGTCAAACCTATCGCCAACCGGGAAATAAACCAAGCCCGGGCAACGTTGTTTTATTAGAAAATTGAAAATTTCGATTTGACAGACTCGGGGATCGAACCCGGGACAACGCCATCACCGGACCACTAGACTATAGAGAAGATAAACAGCGCTCTAGTAATTTAGGTGACATGATTGCCACTCTGCCATCCTTAATTAGGTGGCTGAATATTGGTCTGCAGCTTGGCCGGATTAGTATCCTGTATCACCCAATGCTTCCAGATAGCGAGAAAAAAATACAGTATATTTGCAAAAAATGTATTGATTTCTATATTTATTACCGTAGTTTTGCAGTAAAAATATTGCTTGTTGCTTAGCTACTTGTAAGCAGGAAGAAGTTTGTTGACGTATAGATAGTTTAAGTTATCTTACACATGTTAAAGAGGGAGAGTTTAACTATTATTGTATTAACTATTAGTTAATTCTTTGTTCGCTGTATTATAATCTAAAAAATGGTGCACGCTGCTAAGTAATGTCTATGTTTTTATTTGCAATCTTTTCTACGTTTTTTTTACACTCCAACAACAGTCAGCACCGTCTAAAACAGGGGTGGGCAAACTTTTTTGACCGCGGGCCGGTGAATTGAAAAAAAACTTTAGTGGCGGGCCAGTAAATTCAAATAAATCTTGAGGCCGGCCGGTTTATTAAAAATACCTAAAAATAGCTGTCAATATAACGATTATAAACATTGTATAAAGATAGCATACGGATTTTTTAATTTTTACAATCATTTATTAAAATAAAATCGATTTATAAAGTCGTAATATATGAAATACGCATTATATGTGTTTGAAGTATAGATTCAGTATCTTAATTGTGCAAATTTTAATAAACTTTTAACTTTTCGACAATTGATTTTTTAAGGAGGTTCATAATTTTTGTGAAAAAAAAAACGCTCGGCGGGCCGGATTAAAACCTCTCACGGGCCGGATCCGGCCCACGGGCCGTATTTTACCCACCACTGAAAAGAATGCCTACTCTTTGAATTTTACACGTTAGTTCTCATAAATTATTATCTATGAACAAAAAATACTATACGCAAACAATAGATGTGACAAAAAGCTTTACTTCAGAACGTATTGTTTTCAATAATCATCTTGTTTCTTTAAAAAGGAGGAAGTTCTCAATTTGTGTTTTTCTGCCTTTTTTTGTTATTATTTAATTACGATTACGTACGATTACTCGTACCTAGTTTTTAGAGACGGCACCCTCTGACCAATAAAAAAAAATTTTGGTCTGTGAGGTCACCAAATAAATTTTATGGCAATAGTAGTTCTATTCTGCTGTGTACCAACTCAACTTATTTTAAGCATAACCTATCTTTTTACAATGAACCAAAAAGAAAAGAGATGAAACATTGATGGAACACATCACACATGTCAGATTAGTCCGGACATGTCAACTCTTGACGTTCTTAACTAATCTAGCAGCACTAAACGTGTTTTGTATCTTTCCGTTACTATCGTTACAAAAAGATAGCGTTAACTTAAAATATGTTTAGTAAGTGGTCCACAAAATTACCTTCAAATAGGATTTATTAATTTATAAATAGCAATATGTGTTTAATTGCTTGTAATATTTTAATATATACATAGCAATATATATTTTATTGCAGTATAAGTTTGAAATTTTAATCAATTGCTAAATTTAACCCAAGAACATGAGTTTCGGCGAAATTGAGACAAAAGATGGTGATGTTTTTTTGTAATTATTGATTTTCGTGTACACATTGAGTGAAATTGGGCGATTTTGGTGGCACTGTACAATTTTGTTCAGCTACATTGCACAAGCAAAGTATTAAAAAAATAGTGCATTAGTTATTTTATCCGTGCCACAAAATCTTACTAAATGAGCTTGAGTAAGGAGGCCATCGCTTTATCTGAAATCCTGACATGACGACTTATGGCTAATTTTGAATGATCGTAAGTCCGGTTTTGCTTCCGGTACCTACATGCAAACTTAAAACAGCACTCATGGTAAATGCTAACACCCATGCCAAAAACTCTTAAAAACCCAAAAACATACTAAGAGCACTAGTATTCAAACTCTTTTAATACTTAAGACGTGGCAGCATGGCCAAAAGGTCTTAGCCGGTCACAGAAAGAAACAAATTAATTTTAAAAAAAGATTAAAACTCTTACCTAATTTAGAAAGTTTGGCCACCACACCGTGATCAGAAATCACAGCCAAGTTCTCGTGGTCCCGTGCAATAGTCGCTATCGCAGCACATACAGCAGACAACACATTGTGGTCATCTGAATCCAGCAGGTCCACAGTAAGCTCCAATGCTCCAACGAATGACCGCACCATTTCCCCCGAGTCATTCGCATTTTGCACACATGGGCTCAAAGCCAGAGCTGCGTTAGTTTGAACCTTCTTCGAGTCGTTCTTCAGCAGCGACCATATGAGACGAACACCGTCTAATTCGTCTATTTCATTCATACAGTTTTGTTCTTTCGCGCATTCCATCAAAACCAACGGTACGTTTTCTAATAGAGGCTTGTGTGTATTATTTAGATGATGGACTGAAAAAATAATTGTTTTGAATTTCAGAAATGTTTTGTTCGCATCCCCAACATTGTGTTACATTATTATAGCGCCATATTATGATGGCCATTATGACGTTTGTATTACCTATCTGCATATAGAGATAGGCCTAGTTGAGTTTTGTTGGCAAAATATTTTTGTTAATAATTAAAAAATAGCAGCGGTTACCAGCAAGTGACCTGCAATAGCACTATCTCTTATCTTACATAGGATAATATTTTTTTTAAGTATAATATTTGTATTTCCGGGTCTTGGTGTTTATTGAATTCATACTAATATCTGATCTGAAGATCGCCTCTGTGGTCTAGCGGTTCAGTTGTTGGACTTGACTGCATGAGGTCCCGGGTTCGAATTCCGGGTCGGGCAACAAAACGAAAATTGGGTTTTTCCGATTTTCTAAAAAAATGTTGCTCTGGATAGGATTTGTGCCCGGTTGACGATGGGCTTGCCACCTATCACATTGTGGGACTTAATATCTTCGGCTAGTCGTGGCTGCCCTGGTTGTGCCTCTGCCTACTTCTTCGGGGATATGGGCGTGAAGATTTTTTTTTTACTAATTTTTATTTAAGTATTTCTATGTATTAGTGTCATTGCCTACCACCCATATCACAAGCATATATTTTTACACATTACATACATTGGGCTTAGACAAATGTGTGTCATTTGTCCAGGCAGATTTATTATTATTTATTTATTATTAACTAGCGTCCCGCCCCGGCTTCACACGGTTATTATTAAACCTTCATCTTCAATCACTTTATCTATTAAAGAAAACACATCAAAATCCGTTGCATAGTTTTGAAGATTTAAGCATACAAAGGGACATAGGGACAGGAAACGACTTTGTTTTATACTATGTAGTGATGTTGTAGTTGCCATACTTGATAATTGATGTACTACTAGGTAGAACTTAAAACCCACTAGTCGGAACATAATCAAATTAATATGAAATCACTTCGAAATCATGATCTACCTTTTCAAAATAGAACCATCAAAATAAGTTCATTATTTGCTGGGAAATCGCGTCACGAACATCCAAAAAATTACTGTCGAATCGATAACCTCTTAATTTTAGAGTCGGTTAAAATAACTTACTGAGCATTGGTATTCCTCCAGCAGTTCTAATTTTATCCCGGTTCGGTGGATGTTTGGCACATTCAGCGAGCGCCCCAGCAACGTTCGTCAGAACCCCGTCATTCTCATCATCCAATAACTTCACCAGTATTGGGACCGCACCCAAATGATCCAACCTGTACATTAAATAAATTTAAATTTAAAAATATCAATAACACCTAACTAAATATACTTGCAATGTAGCTTCGAATCATCTAAATAAAAAAAATCAATAAACAAATCCGCATCGACTTCTAGAAGTCTATCTGTTAGCAGTTAATTCCATAGACAGATAGACAGAAGTATTCGCTATTGTCGTCTTCCTTGCTGGTGGGAAGGATAGGTAGACTTGAGCTTAGACCACGGCGATTAATTAGCGACGCACCATTAACATCTGTTGTATATATAGAAGTGTTTGTCTGTTACCGGACTACCCGTCAGCTTATTCGCTATCCCATAACATAACATAAAAAAACCCATTTTCATCAACCATATTAGAATGTCACATGTAATATATCAATATATTATGTTATTGATTTGACATACAGATATATTACAGGCAAGATACTATATATTATAGACAAGATGATTAATAAAATAGTTTATTCGATGACGCACGAGTCATGACGTACAATTATAAACTGGCTGGTCCGGTAAACTTTACACGGTACACAGCAAATTATTCTTTTATTTATCAAATATCTTAACAGTTATTCTTCGATTTACGGAGAAGGATCTAACACATCAGAATCTGTACAGTTCTTGAGTTATAATCGAAATTGAAAATCGTTTATATACAATACAATGGATAACGCGTCTATATAATTTCAAAAGCTACCACCGGATTGGAACGCGGCTTCTCACTAAGATCCGGCCAAAGAAACTCAGCGAGCTTTTCTTTTTTTTGATACAATTATATTTATAACAGATTTTTTGAACTCTTGTAGTTTTGGTAGTTTAATAATTATAATTAATTAATAATTATAATTTGGTAGTTTAAAATTATATTTATAACAGATTTTTTTAACTCTTGTAGTTTTTTTTTAACTCTGGTAGTTTAATCTCTTTAACTAGGTACTGAATCTATTTATACAGTAGTAGAGTTTCCTTAGACAAAAAAGGTTGTCTGGTAGAGACAACTTTGTTTGGCGATAAGAACGTCTTTAGTAAGTATACTAAAACCCATAAACTTATGCAATAATACTTCTTTACATTTTCTTTGTTGTAGGTTTTTTTTTATAATAAATAGTTCATTAATTCATTCATTAAATTTCAAATGGAACCTTTTGACGCTGGCGTCGCTATTAGCACATTTCCATAGTGCACCGGTGACGGCTGCCATGAGGGGTTTATTGGCTCTGTTGGTGGAATCCTGAGCTGCCTCCACGAGGAGTTCTAGCCCACCGGCCTCACGTATCATGTCCCTTGTGATCGGATCACTGGCACACTTGTAAATAGCTAGACTGCAGTACGTCTGAAATAACATCGTAATTAGGAAACTGTCTTTTTTATAATATTTAGTAGTAAGGATATTTTTTTAATACTAAAATAGACACCGCCTGACGTAAGTAGGCTTTTATCGACATTGCGTTGCCAACCTGAGCTTGGTTTTCGAGTATCTTTATCGATTATGCGTCCTACTCTCAACTGAAATGCAAATTATTAGTTTGCTCAATACGTCAGTTTAGAGTTTGTTGCAAATATACCTATTTAATCAACATATCTACCAAATTTTGTATGAAACACGATAATGGTAAGCAATGAATTTTTTTACGTAAAAAATAAGAAACGGATCTGTGGTTTAGCATCAAGGTGTTGACTTCATGAAGTCCCAAGTTCGATCCTCGGATCGGAAAACAAAAAGAAAATATGTCTTAATTTTTCTGCTTAAAAACAACGTTGGGCGGGATTGAATATGTGTCCAGTTGGCGATAGGTTTTCGGCCAGTTGTGAGTGCCCTGGTTGTACCAACGCCTGCCCTTTGGGGATGCAGACGTGAAGATACTATTTTAAAAGCAAAATAACACTAAAATGACGAATGAGCTGCAACACATCTTAGGTCACGATACGTGGTCATGATGAAGCCGCTGGTCAGGAATTAATGTTTTTATTATTATCATTAAAATAACATTAAAAATCAATCAACGAAGTACCTTCAAGTCTTTATCTTCATTCGCTAAATGCTTTATAAGATCGTTAACCATTTTCTCCGTTTGTATCGCCAGTTGGAATGACGTTTCATTAGAGCACATTTGTAACAAACCAGCTGCTGGTATTGCCAGGTCTAAGTGGATCGTCTTCAGCATTCTGGCTATTAGAGGAACCATTCCGTACTTCCTCATAGCTTCCCGGTTCCGTTTCGAGCATGACATGGACCATAATGCTTTCGCACCAGCTCTTGTTATGTCCAGGAATTGTAACTCGTCACGGTTTAGATCCTCTCGTGGTGTTATTAAATATCTATAAAAACATATCTAAGATTATTGCGAATCTGTAATTTTAATATTAATAACTAAACTTTTGCACTCACAACTACTATTACAAACTACTACTAGATACTAAACAAAAAGTATCCTGACGCCCATACCTCCGAAGACGTAAGCAGAGGCACAACCAGGGCACCCACGATTAGCCGAAGATTTGCCAAAGGGGCACACATCCACTCCCAAACAACATTTTTTTTAGAAAATTTGAAAAACCACATTTTGTGTTTTTGCCCGACCCGGGAATCCAACCCAGGACCTCATGAAGTCAAGTGCACCACCTGGACCGCTAGACCACAGAGGCGACTAGTTACTACAAGAATATATTATGTAATTTAGTAATAAGATGTCGAATATTGTCGCGTGTTTAGTTATTTATCAGGTAAACCAACCATCACCAACTTCACACGGAAAAGTGTTGAGAATAAGAAGTAGCTTTTCCTTTTCCATGTCTAAAGTATTATTCAACATGTCATCACGATCGGTACTTGCCTGAAGCATGAATGAATACACCTTATTATGCACCAAAATTTACAAAATAATACACACTCTTTACACAGTTTAACTTAGGTGCACAAAGGCGGTCTTATCGCTTCAGAGCGATCTCTGCCAGACAACCTTAGGGTGAAGGAGACAATTCTACCATACACGCAAGTGCCCAATCAAACTATTGTATTCATATCATTTTTTGTGATTTACCTTTCTTTGATATCAAGCAGATCAATTAACTTTGGTATGCCGCCAAATTTCCTACAGAACTTTCTACTTTTCCGAATCCTCCCCAAATTGGCAATAGTTTCTGCTGCTAGGATCTGAACATCACGAGCAGGATCTGATAATAATCCCACTAACAAGGGAATTGCGCCCAAATCTGTCACCTTCTTCCTGATTTCTATATTCGGTGTAATATCCTTAAGTACTGCCAAACCTCCTAAAATGCAGCATAAATCTTTCGTTTCCAATAAATTTACTAGCAATTCCAGCCCACCAATCTCTTGTATCGCTCGTTGGTTCACTTCAACTGTTAAATCATGGTCTTTTAGGCACGACAATGCCACCAAAGTAGCTGTTTGGTTTCCCGCCTTCATATATTTCACTAATTTCTGTATATGCCAGTATTCCGGCGGTATTTCTGAGGATTTAATGAGGTCTGCCCAGTTGTCTTCTGAGGGTGAGGTCGAAGAAGGCGAGGATGCTGATGTGTCTGAGCCTTCTGTAACCATAACGATCCTAGGTAAGCCAACTGTGTCTTGGCCACCGTCCGCACTAAACGTTGATAAATTGTCTCCATCAGCCATATTTGATAATGTAGATTAATTAAAAGCGAAAACTAGAACAGAAAATGATTTCTAAACACGATATTGACTTGATATATTTTAATTTTGTCAAGGTTGTCATAGCAACGCTACAGATAATCTCTTTGATAACCATTGATAACGCGTTGTTACTTTTTTTTATTTGGATTCGACAGACTAGAAAATGCAAATAGTCCATCCATGCTCGCCATTGTCATGTTCTATCCATGCCATCCTAGAATGAAAAACACATGAAAAATATTACACGTCCATTGATGCACAGATCATTAATGCATCTGTCACATTTTGTATTCATGTGTATTCATGTCTTGATATTTAAACATTTCAGCCAAAATTCGTTTTAGAAATTTTTGTCACATATTGTGGCTAAACATTTCTTTCTCATTACTTTTTCCATGCTTTCACTCCAGAATTCTATGAATTGTGACAGATGCAGCGGATCTTTGTGGATGGCAAGGAATATAAATACTCTTTAGCAAGAGGTGGATGGTTCCAACGTCTAGTTAACATTATTATACATACATATCTTCACGCCAAGTCCTTTGTTCCTATCGAGTGCCAAATGTCACAATGCCGACAAATTTGGGGAATTTAAGGGAATACCTAGTCTACTACACATGAATGTGTAGAAGACTAGGTATTCCCTTAATTTAAGCCCTGATGATGCTATGACAAGTGAAACCGGTTGGCTGTAGCGTGACAAAGTGTATAGTAGAAAAGTATAAGCGTTTACCTAAAAAAAAGTGTGTATAAATTATTCTCTTTATATATACGAGTAAGTATATACACGTTGGTTTCGGAGACTTGACTTGGATAATGCTCAAGTGATTGGACCGTGGCATGTCAGCCTATGTCTCCCTGGGTACCTATTGCCATCCACATTCGCATTGTAAATCTAGTTTGTTAATCTTTAAATATTTCATTAGCATTTATAACATAACATTACTTCATTGTTACAGTTTCGGAGAAGCGTCAAAGATGTCCTGAAGCCTGAACACAACGACCATTTTCTTTTAAGGTGGCTGAAAGGTAATATTATTTTCATTTTAACCACCGACGTGAGAAGGGGGTTGTTATAAGATTGTCGTATCTGTGTGGGCCTCCCTGTGGCATCATAACTTTTGAATGAGTGGCCCGATTTCGATGAGGATTTTTTGTTTGAAAGCTGACGTGATCAAAATGGCTGTTTACATTATGTGTAGGTTTTGCTGGGGGTTACCAGTTTTTTTTTCAATTTTAGTGTTATAGTTTTTAGTTTTCTCCATTGCGCCTTTATGATATTAAATAAGTAGGCAGCAGTACGAGACCTCCGTCGCCTATATCACCGATATACATCATAGATGTTGATGCGCCACTGTCTTATGGCTAGGATTTAAGGTATGCAAACTGCCCTTCCCTAGAAGCGGATACGCTACGGCAGGAACAAACCAAAGGCACCAATCCGGGCGAACACCTGCACAACACTACCACCCAGAATTATTAGATTACCACCAGCGGGTGATAGGGTCGTTACATCCCTACACCAACGGCTTCTTGAAGTTTTAAATTTTTTCAGAGAATATTCTTTCGAAATTGAGCCGGAATCGAGCACATTATTTTTAACAAATTAGTTAGAACTAACTAACGTAATATAAAATTAAATAAGTATGTTACACAATCAACATAATTAATTTATACATAAAGAAAAGTAGAAAGTCAGTCAGTTGATGGATCAGAAATTTTGCTTACCAAATTTTAAAGTTATAAGGTACTTGCGCTTAAAATAGCCGGATTCTTAATATGGCACATTTTATTTTTATTTTTCAAAGAGTTTAAATTACTACCTACGGAACATAGTAGTAGTAGTTAAAAAATACAAAATATTGAAAATGGACCATCTTAAGAACGTAATGGACCATCATAGGCGCAAATACCTTATATTGACTTTAAATAAATGAGTTCTAAAAATAAATAGTTTTTGCGGATCCCTAATGACTTTTCTACGGAACCCAATTTAGAAACTGCTGACGTAAATTATCACTTTTCTATCGCTATTGCATTTTAATGACTTCCATTAATGATAGGTTTTTTTTTACTAGCGGGTAGTGTTTTTTTTTATATTAGCTATAAGCGAACCGTTTGGAACGGATCTCCTGATGATAAGAGACAAACATGGCCTATAGACATCATGAATGGTGATGGTCGTGCGTCGTTGCCCAGTGGCTTGGATGTTAGGCCAAGCTTACCAGTAACCCTACCCTCCGTATCCGGATCATGGCAGTCATTATCAGGAATAGGTTGCTGCACAGAACTCTATCACCAGTGATATTGTGGGTAATGACCTATTTAACTTACGCCCACCTCTTACGAACTGCCTGATAGAGATGCAGATGGTTTACTCTACCTAGCGGACCTGAACCAATACAGAATGCGTGTAGATATGATTCTAGTTTTTTAATTATACTTTTTATTTCAGCAAGGCAATGGGACGCGGTTGCAGCCGAGAAAATGTTGCGAGATGTAAGTTTTCATTATAAATTATATTCGTCAAATTAAGCAATGGACGCCGAGCATCACAAAAGTCGCAACTTTTAGGTACTTTTTCTCAAACCACTTTTTTTTTATGATATTGGAAGGCAAACAAACAGACGGACATCCGGATGGTAAGAAATTCATGCCGCCTAGAGACACCAAATGTAATATTGCGTTGCCAACCTGATGCCGGGATATAATGCTTCGAGCAAAAGTAAGTTTCCCAGCTACCTTATCCTCCGAACCGAAACACGTCAATGGCAAGCACGGCCGTTGCCTGGCAGGAATAGGAAAGGCGGTGGTACCAATCCAGACGAGTCGCTGTAAAACTCTACCACCTAGTCAGATGTCACGGTGTTAGTAACGGTAAGACTATGCTCGCTTTTTACGAGCTGCCTGGCAGAAAGGCAGATGGTCTATTCTGCAAAGGAGCACGGACCAACACAGGGAAAAAAATCAAACAATTGCAAACATTGTCAATAGTGAGAATATGATTGTAGGTTATAATTGGAAAAGTTATTGAAGGTAATGGAATATTCTTCAAAATGATATATTTTTTATCCAGTAGAATCTCTGCGCTAAATTTTTGGAGGTGTTTATAGCAATAAACAAAAAGGTGCGATTTTTGTGTACCGACATATCTGCGCACTCTGCCTCAATCGATTATGATGAAACACAGCGTGAGTTTTAAATTACACTGACTTTAAAAATTTAAAAAAAAAACGGTCAGTCTCCTCACTTTCGCCCCTACGACTTTTAAACGGCTCAACTGATTTTTATCAAACATGTCTAAGAACACTCGCACATAAGTTACCTTTAATACAAAAAAAAATCACTGCATCTGTTCGTGAGTTATGATGCCACAGACAGACGCGTCAAACTTATAACACCCCTCTTTTTACGTCGGGTTAAAAATGATTACATTTGGCCGTGATGCAAACAACGCATGTTTGACTTCGACTGAAGTCAAACTTCGACTGTATGGAGAAGAATTCTAATTAAAACATCCCCATTTTTTTCTGGACAGTTTGTACAGGTTTATAAAATGTAATGTAAATTTAATGAATATCTTATGTTTTTATCCAAGTGTTTTGTCACGGTGTCCAGGACAAATTCCGAAATTTATAAAAATCCGAACATTGATAAAATATGTCAAACCACAACACTATCCTATCCTTTTTTTTTAACAAAATCCACTATGAAAATAAAGAATAGTTTCGTCCTGTATCTCAAAGGATTCCCAAAGATATTGAAATAAATTTACACTGGGATGAAGCCCCAGGCAACAACTCATATCTAGTACACAATCTTGGCCTAAATAATGCTTATAAATTATGATGTTGGTTTTTTTTTTTAAATTTTGTAAATAAATCCAAACACAAGAAAAGTGCGACACTAGTACATTCTTTCTGAACGCAAACAGTAGTCTATATAGGAATATTTTTTGTTGCCTTAGACCCACCACATACACATACATCTGGCGACATTGTATATGAACACTGAGTAATAAACCAAAATTCTCAGAGAGATTATCAAAACAAAATTTAGCCACAATTTTAGCAAATTCATTGAAGGTCAATGGTAAAGTACGTATTTTAATATATATTCTATATTTTAATTTACATTTAAATAATAATAAAAAAACATATAAGTAATTACGATGACGATTGTCTTTTACTATCAGGCACCTGCTATTTCATAACATAGAAAAGTCTTCCAACAGTTCCACATCATGAAGCATCATGATATTTTTGTTTTCTTCCTCAGTCAATGGCATGGCGTGAAAAATGGGGAATGGACACAACACTCCCGACATGGGATCCACCACAAGTACTAGTAGACTATTTCCCGTCTGGCACAACTGGATTTGATAAGCAAGGATCGCCGGGTAAGCAATTTTTTTTATGATATTGGAAGGCAAACAAGCAGACGGATTTCCTGATGGTAAGAAATTCACGCCGCCTAGAGACACCAAAGGTGGCAATGGTGTGATGCCAACCTGAGGCCGGGATGTTAGGCCTTAAGTTAACCGGCTACCTTTCCCTCCAAACTGGAACACGTCATGACGTTGTGGCGGCAGGAATAGGTAAGGCGGTGGTACCAATCCGGGCGAGTCGCTGCGAAACTCTACCATCTAGTCAAATTGCACGGTGTTAGTAACGGTAAGCCTATGCTCGCCTTTTACGAACTGCCTGGCAAGAAGGCAGATGGTCTATTTTGCAAAGGAGCCGGGACCAACACGGGGTAAAATATATATTTTTATTTAACCACATTCAAAGAAAGGAGGAGGTATATAATCAATATCTTCGTCATTTTTGAACCAATTTATCTTTGTCATTTATGAACCGATTTAAAAAATATGTTTTTGAAAGCGCTTTCTTCCAAGATGGTCCCAAGTAGTGGTGGCACCAAGTCATAATCTGACGGTTGAATCCCAAGGAAATCGAAAAAAATATTAAATTTTTGTGTTCTTAGACAACTGTCTTATTCTGTGGTCTAGCGGTTCAGGACTTGACTGCATTAGGTCCCGGGTTCGATGCCTCGGTCGGGCAACAAAAAAAAATTGGTTTTCCCAATTTTCTAATAATAAAAAATGTTGCTTGGGATTGGATGTGTGCCCGGTTGGCGATAGGCTTGCCACCTATCACATTGTGGGATTTCGGCTAGACGTGGGTGCCCTGGTTGTGCCTCTGCCAACCTCTTCGGGGATATGGGCGTGAAGATACTTTTTTTTTCTTCTTCAAATCTGAGTCGGTTTTGGCGTGAAGATACTTTTTTCTTCTTCAAATCTGAGTCGGTTTTGGCGTGAAGATACTTTTTTTTCTTCCTCAAATCTGAGTCGGTTTTTGAAGTATAATGCGTATATTATTGACCTACAACCTTGACTATTGAGGTCAGCGACTCAGCTCACGATACATGATGCCTTCCATTGTTTGATCATAGATTCTTATTTTTGGATTGGCTGGAAGGGCATCACTTAGAGACGGTATGGTAATTAAATAATTAAACTCGACTGAAGATACATACATACATATCTTCACGCCAAGTCCCCTACATGGTAGGCAGAGAGTATCGAGTGCAAAGTCTCACGGTCCTGACAAACCTGCCTTGCTTCCTCCACATTCGTTATCCTTTTCATACAAACACGACGTCGGAGATTCTTGACGCCACCTTCGGATAACACCCGAGCGATTTGGTCGTGAAATGTCAACCTTGGTCTTCCTGGGACATCCATCCACATTCGCATTGTATATCTGCTTTGTCAATCTTTTTATCTGTCTTTCTTTCTACATGTCCGAACAAGCGGAGCATTCCCTTTCTCAATATAACAATTCCACTGAAGATTTTATAAATAAACCTTACTACATTTTAACGGTAATTTATAAATTTAATTGCACGCAAAACAGCCATATGTGAATATTATGTTTAATAATGTAAATGGAGAGCTTATCTCTTTATAACACTGCTTTGTTTTCTCGTAGCGAAAGTGTTCTAAAACTAAATTTCACTTCGAATTTATTTATTCATTTGTTTAATTTATCGCCTCTGTGGTCTAATGGCTGCGGAAGTGACTTCTTGAGTTCCCGGGCTCGAATCCCGGGTCAGGCAAAAAAAAGAAAATATGGTTTTTCCAATTTTTGTAATACAAAAAAAAATGTTGCTCGGGATTGGGTATGTGGGAGATAGGCTTGCCACCTATTCCAATATTGCGGGGCTTAGTGTCCTTCGGCTAGTCGTTGATGAAAAACAGCCGTGAATATTATGTTAATAGCTCTTTATAGGTAATACTGAATTGTTTTCTCGTAGTTAAGTGTTCTAAAATTAAATTATTCCTACTTCAATAAGTATATCGCATCTGTGGTCTAACGAAAAATTGAAAAAAATAATCAATTTGCCTGGTATTGGATATGTGCTCGGTTGGCGATAGGCTTGCCACCTATCACATTGTGTGACTCAGTGTGTTCGGCTAGTCGTGGGTGTCCTGGTTGTCCCTCTTCAGGGATACGGGCGTGAAGGACTAGAATCTTACTAACAGAAGTCCTTACTACAGAACTTTAAGAAAAACCGCAAGGGAAATCCTAAATCACTGCTGCAGTTCAACAGTAAGCTAAAGAAAGGTGAAATGATTGCAAAGAGGAGAAACCATGAAGCGATGTAATACTGATAGAGTTTACACACCTTACAAAGAACTGATGTCATTGCCATATACTGCTGCTCACTCTAGTGTACCGTCCTCTCTTTCTAAAAGTCTTGTGATGTCAATTATTAAAGTCAAAACGAAAGAGAGGGCGGTACAGAGTGATTAACATCAATTAACACTGACATCAGTTCACAGATTATACCCCTAGTTATTTGCTAGGAGTGTAAACTCCAGTTAGTAGTCTATAGCATCAATATAAAAAAAGCGTATTATAATAAAACACAATGCGAAAAAAAAATCACAAAGATTGAACTTATCTCTGTTTGCTGTAATTTCTTTCAGGTAACCCAAAAAACGAAGCTGTGATAATAAAATGGAAGGCTTATACAATGTGTTTTAACTATAAATGTAAAACCTTAAGATACTGGTATATTATTTAGATGATATGCTATTACTAAATTTACTCTCAGGAATCGTCTTAATAAAATCAGTTCTAGCTGGCCAAGAATTAAAATAGAGATTCATTTCATTTTTCAGTGATCTTCATCCCATTTAAGGGTTTTGATGTCCGGGGACTTCTACATTCAGCGACTAAGAAAGATGTCATACGTACTATAGTCAAACACTTGGAACACTATTTGGCTCTGGGCCAGGGACAGTTTCAGAAGTACGGACCTAGTGCTCTTAAGGTAAGTTCTTTCTTGTAAAGAAAGCAAACAAACCAGCTGTATATGTAGTAAGCTGTACATGATTGTAAAGGAATGTACTCGTGCCACAGAATAAGTAATAGTAGGTATCTATATATTAATACGTGATGCCAAAATTTAGGATCCCTTTTTAAAAAAATTGCGCGGACGCAGGAACATAAAATTTGACAAACTTATAGTTTATGTGTCGAAGTGCAGAACGCTAATATTTTTCAATAATAGTGCTTATAAAGTACATTAAATCAATAAATAAAACATTACCCGCACTACCATGCATTTGAAACACACAAACAAATATATTGATGATAACGATATAAGATCACAGATGGCGAACTAAAAAGTTTGGAAACAGAGTAGTTGGACTTGAGAAATGAAGATGGCGCTCTTATCAACAAGATATTAAAATGTATTATGGTCGAATTTCGACCAACGGGCGACCACAAGTAAATATAAATACAAGACGCGCAGCTTTACAAAACGCAAGCAAAATTGAAACTTGAAACGTCAGTAAATAGTAGTCCGTCAGTAGTATGAGCATAGCTAGAGAGCGTAGCAACATAGAACACAAGTATAATGTGATGGAATTGCTTTCATCTTAGTCTAAGAGCTCACGGAGTGGTTATTGATCGCGCCCGCGGCGGTAGTGGTTGCGGTTTTATTTTAAAACTCACGAATCCGCTAATTTGTGCGGTCACATAGCCGTCGCCGTTGAAAGTATTGCTCGCAAACTTTTACGATTCAACGGGAGGGCGACCGCTGCAGCTGGAACCGCAAAAAACCGCGGGCGCTTCGGGTGTAAAACACGTGGTGAAATGTGCTCTTACTTTTTGCTAATAAATCTACATTCTACAGAACCTGCGGGCCTGCAACCGCTGCAGGCGCAGGCTAAAACTGCTCCATGAATTCTCAAGCTTACATATATTTTTTTTGTTTTTTGTAGCATCTGTGGTCTACCAATAGATTTATGACGTACTATATAAACACTTTCAGTTAAAACCATAGAAATAGGTTTACTTAGAGTTCAATGGTTAAAACACGAGATCAAAAAATATACCTTCGTTTACTCACACGACAATTTTTATGTGTGAGTTAAAAAAGGGTTGTCCTTATTTATTTTGATAAATGAATCCACTAAATGATTTAAAAAAACTATCTAGTTTAATGAATATATATTGATCAGGGTCCACTTTGAAGAACAGACATTTTTCTAGTAGTTTGTCAAATATTGGCGTTACTCATGTGACTACCATGAGCGTAGCCTTGTACGGGCAGAGGGGGACCGGTCCCCCCCATCCTCTAGACGAGCGTTCACATAGCTCGTAGCTCTGCAACTGAATGAACGACCTAAAAGTTTGAAAAGGACGATGTTTGTAAAGGGTGGACAAAAAGAGAAGTTTAAAAATTATTTTGTAAAGAACTTGACAGAATATTTGTCAATTAAACTTATTTCTGGTTATTACATTTCGTTTTAAATTAGTATCTCACCTCTCATACGATAAAAACCATCATTAAAACAATATGATCCAGGATTTCCTCTGTGGTCTAGAGGTCTTGTGTTGGATTTTACTGCATCAGGTGCCGTATCCGACCCCAGTTCAGGCAACGAAAATAAAATGAAGTGTTTTTTTTTAATTTTGTTACAAAATCAACGATGCTCGGGATTGGATATGTGCCCGGGTAGCTATAGGCTTGTCACCAATTGTGGGACTTCGTGTGTTCGGTTGTGCTTCTGAGTTCTGACTACCTCCTCGGGGATATTGGCTTATAGATACTTTTTTACACAATTTACTCAAATTTATATTATATTTATACTCACTATAATAATTATAAGAGTGTATTCAAAGGTATTTCGTCAATTGCCGAAGATGCAAGTTCAAAATCTATTAACGTATTCCTAACAAATTTCAGGTGACAGTAGTTTTCGATTTGGACGAGTTCAATATGAAGCACTACGCTTGGAAACCAGCGGCACAACTAGTGTTCGCTTGTTTGCAGGTATATGAAGCCAACTACCCTGAGACTCTCAAAACTTGTTTCATCGTCAACGGTACGTAAGTCCAACACACCTTAATATTTTTTTGAATCCTTCTTCGCACGTCATGGAGACAGAAAATGTGTCCCCCGCCCCCCTAAACGTAAAAGCAAAGAGCCCGTCACTAGTCAGGCACGAGAGTCTTGCAGCACAGCCCGCCACCGAGCTTGCCGCTGTGGCTTCGGTGGCACCTTTGCCAGCTGCTCAGCCTTCTGTCGTGTCTCCGCCCATCAGTTTGGCTGAGCTGGAGTTGGTTGCGATGTCCGACTAATGGATAGGGTCGGACGTTGCAACCTATTGCAGGCGCTGGAGAGCCTTGACCGAGATCCGTGGAGACGTCCGTATCGCTCCGTTTGGAAACGTCCTGATGGAGGCGTCCCACATGGGCTCTTGGGCAGGGTGCTAGCGGTTGTACCCCGATACACCGCCCCAGTTCTCGCCTCCGGCGATGGCCGTCCCCGCCACAACGCTAGGCTGTGCTCGACCCGGCTTCCATCCCACCGGTGTCAGAAGAGGAGATGGAGGCTGCTGTCGACCGCTTGCGGGGCAAGAGGACAGTGCCGGGCCCAGACGGGTCCCGAGGCGAATCCTGGACATCGCCTTAGGACCTCTCGAGCCACGGCTTTGAAGCTCTTCGACGCCTATCTTGCATCGAGCAGATTCCCGATGCTGTGGATTCATTCCGGATTGTGGCCGGCTGTGCCTTCTGAGGAAGGAGAATCGCCCATCTTTTTCTCCTTGAGGATACAGGCCCATCGTTCTGCTGGAAGACGTCGGGAAGCTGCTCGAACTCATGGTGGCGACCAGAATCGTCCGGTCCGGCACCTCGAGGGAGAGGAGTCTGAGCTGTCGCAGGCACAGTACGAGTTCAGGGCGGGGCATTCCTATCTGCGGGAGCTGTTGGCCGACTACTGACGGGACCGTGAGGTCCTAGTGGAAGGACGCGACGACATCGTACGCCGCCGCGTCACCTGCGGGGTCCTACAGGGTCTGTTCTGGGCCCAAAAAAAATTGGTACCTGCACAAAATCGCGCGCCAGGAAGCGGTTCCTGCCTGCCACGAGTGCGGGGTGCCAAAAGATACGGCGCCCCGCACGCTGGAAGAGTGCGTCGCCTGGGAATCACAGCGGCGTACTCTCTCAGCTGTCGTAGGTGAGGACCTCTCTCTACCGAGCGTCCTAAACGCCATGCTCAGTAGTGAGAGGTCCTGGCAGGCGGTGGTCTCCTAGGCCCGTTCCGGCGTAAGCGGACCGGAGGCGCAAGAAGGCTGTTGTTCCGTTGCTTTCAAAGCGCCTCCGATCCGGGGCTGCCAAAGGGAGTCGGGGGCCTTTCCTCTTCCAGCACGACCTCGGCCGCCTGGGGGGCGAATCCAATGGCCGGAGTCGCTCCTCTTTTAGCGCGGAAGGAGGCCCGTTAAGGACCGGGCCGTAGCCTCGGAGTGAGATGGTGAATGACAACGCTATCTCATCTCGCTCCTAGCCGGGCGGCAAGAAGGTCGAAGAAGGAACGATGGCCAACGTTTGGTTTTTAGTCGGTTCGAGTCCGACATAACCTGTTGCTCTCCCCCGAGAGCGGCGGGTATCTGTGGGGATTTTCAAATATAAAAAAGACTTAGTGTAGATACTAGACTGGACTATTACATAAACTCTGTAAGAGGTTAGGGACCATGATGAAATGTAAACTACGGAGTGAAACCCCCTGTCTGCAGACTAGGTATATTCGGCGGCGGTCGACTCAGTTTGTTTTTTTATTCTTTTAGCACCTAAAATGTTTTCTTTGGCGTTTTCCATCATTAAGAAGTTCCTAAACGAGGCTACCCACGCAAAAATTCAAATTTACGGCTACGATACCCAGAAGTGGCAACCGCTGTTACTTAACCTCGTAGACAAAGAAATTGTACCGGTATATTATGGAGGCACACTGGTTGACAAGAACGGCGATCCTAAGTGTAGCGCAATCGTAAGTGGTTTTACTTTTACCATAAAGCAAAGTGTTTTTCAAGAGCACTTGTTCTAAACCCAAAGAAAAATATTTTGTTTCATGACTAAATAATATTGAAAAATAATAATAGTCGGGTTGCAATATTTATCAAACAATATTAAGTTTCGGAAAGTCATTCCTTTAGTTTTTTATGATAAACTTTTTTATAATTTGTTTTAAATAATACCTGTTATTCCAACAAACAAAAATTTCCTGGGCGGATTTTAATAACATTGGTATAGCTATAGTCGGTTCCGTACGCAAACCCGAAAACGCTCATTGGCCCTAAGTATTACGTTAGTGTCGAACGAAAACAAAAGCTTAGTTTTTCGTACAAAATCACTATAATGCTGTCATTTACGCAATTCGTGGTAAAAGGCATCGACACGCGTCGAGTTCATCCAGCGATGTCAAACCTGTTTTTCTCACATTATTCACAGGTCAGGAGCCTCATATCGTTTTTGCTTCTGATTTGACATTTATAATAGTGTGTTCTGACAATTATTCTGATATTTTTTTATGTTGTCTATAAACTATCTACCTCTCTCCCTCAATTTATTTATAATTATTGTCGAGGTTACGTGATTATTGCGTCTATATTTTTTCGCTTATGCGTATTAGATAATATGTGTAGGAATTCAGGATATTTATTGAAGTTTTAATTTTTACTGTAATTCAAACCTTTAATATATAAAAAAATACGTTTTAAGCGATTTAAGAAATATTAATCAGCCCTGTTTTGCACTCAAAAGTCCAATGACCATTTTTTGCTTTGACTTTTGGAACAAACTGTAATCGGTGTAAATAACTTTTATCCTAATATTTTATAAGCTTACCAGAACAGATGCGAACGAAATAATAGGCGTGTAGGGTAACATATTTTACAATTTCCAGATAAAGCCCGGCGGCAGAGTACCTAAAGAGTTCTATCAAAATAATCTCATAACCGAAACGGATAAGGACTATGTGCGGGTCACCGTGAAGACCGGCGACAAACACGTTGTAGACCTACTTTGTCCAGAACAAGAGAGTATTTTAAGGTATGTTTTATTTTATTTAGTAGCAATATATAGGTTGTCACAAAAGAAAATTGAAAAAAAAAGAGACAACCATAGAAAGTTTACCGTATTGTGACCATACCTTTTTATAAATCCAGACTTGCAACTGAGGTTTGGATTTCATATTAATGCCTGATATGTCGAATTAGGTACTTAAAATTAAATTTGTAGCCATTTACAATTTCATGTTATGATTATATCTAAGATGTCAAAATTTAAGTTAGTAAAATCACGGTGTTAGTCACGATAAGCCTAGGCTCGCCTTAAACGAGCTGCCTGGCAGGAAGGGAGATGGTCTATTCTACAAAGGAGCTCGGATATATATATATTTATATTGTTAGATTTAGAATGGTTTGTATTTCAGATGGGACGTGGGCGTGGAGAACCACGACATAAAGTTCGTGATAAAGAAGCTGGAGGAGTCGGGGCAGCAGTCGGTGGTGCACGGGCCGCGGAGGCTCGTCGAGGGGCCCGAGGACATTGGCGCCATCTCCGTCTGCGGACCCGCCACCTGTGAGCCTCCACACATTCTAGACAATATAGGCACATATCACGTGGCACTAACAAAGCTAAGTTCGTACTTAGCCGTCTCTATTATTTAATGTCACTTCGTAACAAAGTGTCACTTTACAAAACGTGTGCCAATCTTAGCTTACGCAAGTGTAGCCTTCGCACATACGTACCCGACCTATCTTAAAAAGCTACAAGTAGTCCAAAATAGGTTTATGCGTACTGCCACCGGCTGTCCGTGGTACACACGCAACGAGGGCCTACATCGTAACCTAAATTAGTATTAAATAGTCAATCCAACGTGGTAAAAGGCAACGCTGACCCCGAGTTCATTCAGAGATGTTAAACCTGTTTTTATCACGATATGAGTTGTGACAAATTTCCTCATTACTTTTTTGTTTCTGATTAGTTAGCTGACATTGTTATAATAATAATACAATTACTATTATCGGGCATGTCTCAATAAACTCTCTGTCTAATTTCATGTTCAATAATTAACGAGGTTTCGTGATTGAGTAAATATTTTTTCGCATAGGTACATCAGAAAATATGTATAAGAATACATCGAACCTTAAATGTAAAAACAATACTTTTTTAAGTGATTCAAAAAATATAGATTAGCTTTATTTTGGACTCAAGGTCAATGGTCGTTTTTCGCTTGACATTTGGAAGAGACTTGACTCGAAAGTGGAAGATGCTGTGCAACAATTTGACCTGATTGGTAGCCAGTTTTTAAATATCCCTGGACAAGTTACACAAATTGAATCTAACTCCAAAGTAAGCAAATTATGTGCTTGTGTTATGGGTATTAGATACAAGAATAAATTTAATAAACACCCATTTCTAACTTATTTTTTAAGAAATCATACGACACAATAAGAAAACCTTATTGCACTAAGAGTTTTAGAAAAAAATGTGCAAATGGTCTACAGACCCAGCAATTGTTGTTTCTGATTGATAACAAATCGATCTTTTGTGAGCTTCGTTTTGATGAAAATTATTTAAAAGCAAAAAATAAGTTTAGTGTGATACTTATTCTCATTTTATTCAAACATTTAAATATAAAATATTTATGTATTATTTCAAATTACAACCGTTCACAAAAAAACAGATCGTATATATATGAGGTTTAAATTGTACGGTCAGTAACAAAGTACAATTTCTATGCATACAATTTCCTATTTTTGTCAATATAGCGTCAGTGCTCGCCAGTGTCGATTTGTGTTGAAGGGAAGAGACATGAGAAAAGACATTTGCCATCATGAATTATTTTAGAATATGCAGTAGTCACCCATATACTTATGTACTACGAGGGTCAAACTGAAAGTTCTTAGAAAATCATAAACTAAACATTCTAACAAGTTATTAGTTTTATTATAACTTTTCAAAATAGCCCCAGCAGGATTTGAACCTGTAACCTTTCGTCTCAAGCCGACGAATGCTCTAACAAATTGAGCTACTGAGGATTCAAGTCCCGTGGCGAAATTTTTAATTCCTTTCTAACCCGTTAACGCGGGTAGTTATGTCCTATAGATACACAATTCTGAGTACCCACCAAATGAGTTCATCATTACAGATGAAATTCACATTTTTAGAATGGCCATAACTTTCGTTTTTCGCAACGTATTTTTTATTTTAGCACTTGCCCTGTGCTTGGGATAAATTTTCTATAATTTTTAAAGAAAGAAAAAAATTTCGCCCCAGACAGGATTTGAACCTGTAACCTTTCGTCTCAAGCCGACGAATGCTCTAACAAATTGAGCTACTGAGGATTCAAGTCCCGTGGCGAAATTTTT
>NJDC01006091.1:80277-109695 GCA_002245475.1 Calephelis virginiensis
ATTTTTTTAATATAATGCTTTTAAGTTGCCAGTTCTAAAAACTTTCAGTTTGGCCCTCGTATCGTTCTGATGTGAAATCTATCGAATTTTCATTTACATAATCATAAGTATACCTCGACTAAGATCTTTTAAATAATGCAATTTTTTTCAGATTCGGTGATATTCGATAACAAGAGCTCTTATTTACGAAGTAAAAAAATATATTACGATGTCGCAATTACAGAGCCCATCAGCGAAATAAACCTTCACAGCGATCTTGATGTGACCACGGAAGCTATGCACAATATGGGAATTGTTAATAATTAAAACTGTAGCAAAATTTCGAGCATTCACTAGGTTAAGGCCCGGGACAGACGCCCGCTCGCGCGCAGCATGACAAAGCCCGCTGAACGCGCGCGCAAAAACACGTGTGATATAGCGGAGGCTCTTAGGATTCCTAAATTTTCGTACAAAAATCTATTATAAATGTAATTATACTAATTACTTATGAAATATCAGAAATTTATATGTTATTTGTTTATTTAAATTTGTAAAATGGAATTAAAATACAATTGACTGCTTATGACTACAAAATGGACTGTTTATGCGAAAACGAGCCAAGCTCTAGTTAATTATCTGTAACCAAAAATTTTAGGTATTGCTGTGAAAACAAAGTAACACCTAGCTATTGCCTGAGACTTCGTACGCGTTTTTAAATAATCTAGCTCTTCCACAGCAATATCTTTTAAGTTAGACCTAATTACAGATAGTTGTTTGATCAAAATCGGTCAGTAGTTTAAAATTTTATCATATAACGTGACACGAGAATTTTATGCATATAAATTTGTAATTATTTAAAAAATACAGATTTAAACAATTTGTGGGATAGTTCATTTTTGCGTAATATGGTCCAACATAAATACCTTGGTAATTTTAGTTTTAAATATAATTAAATAACAAAAGCTTTTGCAATATAAAAAAGGCAAGTACATTTTTTTGGCTACAAACATGATAATATTTATTGTAAAAGGGTTAAATAAAAGTATTTCATTTTACAAATTTAAGAATTTTTTTTGTAATTAATAGGCAAATTAATAAAGAACTGACGAAAAAAATTTAATTTAATTAATTTAAGATTTTATAAAATATAGTTAATACTTATCACATCGCACATAATATTGTATATCAATGTTACGCACCGAATACAGATGTTACTTCTGTATTTAGGATGACCCTTTTAAAATTGAATGAATTAGCGGCTAAGTTTTATAAAGTTACAAAATATATAAATTTAAAAGCATTTTGTTATAAATAAAACATATTTTTGAACTTAACATTTTAGCGATTTTATACCTATAATTATCTTGTCTATATTTAATATTAATGTATGTAATTGTTTGGTATACTAAAAATATATACGAAAATGTGATTATATGTATAGCAAGAAAATGTGAGAATCGAACCCGAGACTCGCGGTTGGTCGGTGGCGTTAGGTTTGTGTACTAGCTTAGTCGCCAAATCAAAGAGCTCAAATGTGGCACGACATGCATCTTATCAATAACCCATCTACCAATTTTTTATGTTCATTTAAAATCTTAAATATTAAATGAAAAGTCTTTTAAAAAGAAAATTATAATATAAAATAATATAGAAAGTTATAATATAAAATGAGTAGATTTGACTGTTTCTGACATCTCCGTTTTCTTTATTACGAAAAATCATTTATACTTATTTGTTTAATTTTACACACGTGTTAAGTCGTAACTATGGGTTAATTTATTATAATGTATAACTAAGAGTCCCAATTGATTTTCTTTTAAAATTGAAAACAAAATAATTAATTTAGCTTATAATATTTTTATGTATTTTGGGTTTTTAAAGATTTTTAGTTATTTCTAATAGACTTTATTTTTAGTTTGCCCATTCCATACATATATTATAGGGGTCACATAAATAAGTTAGGTTGTTGGGTTGACTACATTTAGTTGTTAGAAGGGTGTTTCTGTGATATTGGTACTGACAAAATGACAATTTACGTAGCATTTAAATTAAATCATTTTTACTTATTGAACTTAAATAAGCTCTGTACATATAGTACAAAATATGACTATAATGTGTCCGAGGGCTTTTTTGATTTGCGGACATTAGAGCGGGGAATTCCCTAGGCGGTTATGTCCGCGGGCAAGTCTACACATATGTCTGCTACCCATGTACAAAAGCAAAGGCAAGTCTGCCAGTCAGGTCTGGCGGACATATCTGCAGACCTGTCCGTCTAGTGAATTCTCCGCTGAATGCAATTGTTAATATATTATTAAAGTGGTACAAGATTCGAACCTACCTGATAATAGGGTAAAACATATTTTATAGTAAATGTAATATATATGAAAATATTTATAAAAATGGAAAAATACTTATAAAACAATCCTGGACAGATTTTTTTAATATTAAAAAAACATTTAATGTAACTTTATATGAAGATAATGAGAAAACTAATCCTGAATGTACAGACGCAGGGTTGCCTATCAATTACCTGGACGAGCTACTGGATTGCCAGGTGGGTCGATGCCAGTTGCTTGATTGGATATTAAAAAAATATATGAAAGGGCTGTTTTATTGCGAACACATCAATTTAGGGTTGTCTGCAAAGAAATAGAAGTATGAAATAAACAGTTTTTTTAATTAATTAAAAATTCAGAATCCATTTTTTTTTTCAGACAATTCATTTTCAATATATTTTCTAATGTAATACTAAATGTATTATAAAGTATGTTTCATTCTATTATAAGCCTGAAAGGTCAAGTTTGTATCCTCTATAATGTGAAATATTTTTGCAATCTAAATATAAAAAATACTTAACATTCTTCCACGCATGTGAACCTACCTACATTTTGTGTTTAATTAGGGTGTACGGTCCTTTAACAAATTTTAAAACTGCATACTTTCGTTAATTTTAAGTTTTGTCTAAGACTGTGTAGTTACTTGAAAATATATATGAAATGGCAATAAATAATTAAAAATATTAATCAAAGCATTGTTGTTAACAATTTTGCTTACTTTACGCTGTCAATTTCTAAATCTGTATTAAATTTTAAAACAATCGTTTCGTTGTTTCATTTCAACAGAGATTATAAGTGCAAGGAACATACTTTCCAACTGCCTGGCACCTCGTAAGAGAAACTGGTCGTTACCAACAAGATTACTAGTGGTAGATTGCTTTACAGAAACTTGCCCGGGTAGGGATCCACCGCCTTATGTATTCCTGCCATAATATTAATAGGTATTATGTTCTGGTCAAAAGTGTAGAGTAACCAGTAGGCTTACACAAACGGCCTAACACCCCGGCCACAGGACAGCCACTCACCTGTAACATTTATGGTGTCAGGCCAAGGTAATCTCTTACCATCAAGAGAGCAGCGTGCTTGTTCGCTGCAATAAAAAATACATGCTTTTCTAGCAAGCAATTCGTAATAGGTAAGCGATGACGTCAGAGTTCGCTAATGTTTTGTTCCGGTTTGAACGATTTTTTGAAAGATAATATTATTTTGATTTGAAAATAATATTTTTAAAGGACAGAAAATTCAAGGCGGACGACAATGAGCGCCTTTTTTTATCAGCTGTTATAAAAAAATGTGCCCAACATTCTAACAGTGTAAACTAAATAAAAAGGGGCTAATTCAGCCCATATTTATTAAGTTTCTAATGTACTGTGTACGTTTTATTCTAAAATTAGCTTTTATGACTTGAACTTTAAGACTAAGAACTCACGGCGCGGTTTTTACCCGCGGTTGCGGGCCCGCAGATTCCGTAGAATGTAGATTTATATGCAAAAAGTAAGATCACATTAATTCACCACGCGATTTTTACCCGGTTCCCGCGAGCGGTCTTCTGCTGGCGGCGGGGCGTGGGGGCGTGCGGGCGGCGATCTCCTGCCGCCTCGGCGGGTTGCGATCGCTTGGCGGGCGACCATTTTATACTATTTGTACTGATTATTGAACCACAACCGCCGGCCGCGCGATAATTAACCGCCAAATTTGCGAGCGATAATTTTAACCGCGGCGGCTGCGGGACCGCAAAAATTACCAGTCGCGTAAGTTTTGAAATAAATCGCAGAACTGTGACCGCCGCGGGCGCGATTCAAAATCGCTCCGTGAGTTCTGTCTCTAAGCAAAATCACCACTTTTTTTGAGCTTTACTTTATAAAAAGGCCTGATTTGCCATTGAAAAATGAAGATGTATAACTCGTATAAATAGGAAAATTTTGCAATGACCAACTTTTCCTTGTATTCTTTTTAAATAGCTAAATTAAGGGCAATTTCCAAACATCCAAATTGCTTTGACGCAACGAATGAGTTGCCTTAACCTGTCTATTACTACTGTTTCACGATATATATTTTTTTAAATAATCTAAAATCTGTAATTTCGATTGGTTGAATTTGCAGCTTATCCAATTATTCACCTTCTTTTTGCTTAAGAGTCAAGCTGCAAGGCCTAAGGTAGAGCAACTATAACACATGCCTGATGTGAAAACTTCAAAATTTTTGATTAAAGTTCTGGAAATATTGTTTAAATTTCCGAGATTATTTGGAATATTTACATAAAAAGAAAGTATCTTCACGCCAATATCTCCAAAATAGTAGGCAGAGGCACAACCAGGCAGTAGCACCCACGGCAAGTACGACAGTAAGTCCCACAGTATGGGTGACAAGCCAATCGCCAACCGGGCACATATCCAATCCCATTTTTAGTTTTTTTTATTGCCCGATCCGTGGATTAAAGACTTGAGGTCATGTCCGACGACGGACTGCTAGACGAAAGAGACAATGATATTTACATACCTAAGTTTAAGTTAAACATTCCAGTCTAGACCAAAAACATATTTTTATAAACTTTAGTAATATTAGTCTGTTTGCTTGTCTTGCGATACCAAAAAAATACAAAAGGCAAAAACTAGGCAAAAATATTTATAAAATATATTACTTAATAATTATATATATTTACACAGTACACAGTATACAATATAATATTATGTATACACCAGTTCATTCTTCGTCTTCAAACAACATTTGCAAAAGCTCACGTTTATTGCACTGACTGCCTTCTAGTCTTTGAACTCCTTTCCATTTAATAATGGTAGGTATTACCATAAGTTTCGACCGAGGATCTGTTCTAAAAGGACATGCCTTGTCTTTCCAGCTGTAAAAAATGAATAAAATCTTAATGAAAATACTTTACATTTCATTTTAATGTGAAATAATAATAAACTAATGACAATAAGGGAAAGGACAACACTTAACAACAATCAGAAAATCTCTTATTATTGCATTGTTATAATATGGCCTTGACTATAGGTCAACACTCTTTGCATAAACAATGATTTTTGGAACGAATCTTCTTACGCTCTCTATGACTTAAACAATGATTTTAAGAAGATAACATATTAACAACCTATCGAAAATCTACAAATATCACCATTTCATTTAGACAATTCCATTTCTTATGTTGACTCCTTTTTATTATGATATTGTCTTGTTCCTTTTCATTTATTGTAAACAAAACACACTCCCAATACATAAACATTACTTGGTTCAATTATAAAAAATGTCTTTTCTAAGGAAATGGATTTAGTTAAAAGGGCTCACGATACCTGCACATTTTCGAAGTGTGAATAAAATAACAACTTACTATTCACGATCACCAACATCCACATACACAAACGTAACTTCCTTGTTTAGTTCACTGAGAAATGCTTTGACAACTGGTTCCGCTGGAAATAAAGGTAAACTTTTTACTTTTTGCTGTCATAGGAAAGAAAACAGCACACAGCTCTCCTGATAGCAAAAGACAACTGAGTCCTATCGACAATAGATATCATAGCTGTGTCCCTGGCCAGGATTAAAAGGCTACAGTGCAATTAGTAGACATATAGTTGTGGGTAGTTTAGTATGACAAGGTATGCTCATTGATCAAATTTAGAGATAATTAATATAAAACTTCTTTAATTGAGTTTGCTGGCTTTTCAAATGTTAATAAACAAGTTGGTTAAGTCGCTGTCACACTGCACCCTTTGAGACAGACTGTTTCGTATATCAAAAAGACAAGGTATGACATGATGATGGAATCATAATAACATTGAACTCCAATAGACAAGAAGTTTAGTGTTTATAAAAAAATATTTATTTACAAACCTAACTGGCAAAAAATACACCAACTCTGACCATTTTCCTTCTTTTGACCAGTAAACATAAAGTATATTTTTTTTGTCTTTTTATTACAATTAGATAAGAAATTAGTAAATTCTTCATAGCTATTTAAATTAAATATGTGTACCATATTTTTAACCATTTAAAATATATAGATCATATGTTGACAAATAAATGACAAATATATTTTTTTTTATTTTTTGTCATTTAATTAGCGAAATTCACTAAATATTTTTGTAACACCACTTAGTCAACATATTAAAAGTGGAATATGCTAAGCATGGGCCATTGAACTGATTTAAATTTCAAATAAATTAGAAAATTTGATAAAGTAAGTGTAGATTCTCCAAACAAATGTTAAAACAATATACAATAGATTAATAAAGCTTAATTTACAAATTTTTCTGAATATTCCATATGTTGGCCCAGGCCCACCTGAGTAGAAAAGATGAGGTGAGGACAGGTTAAAATATAGGTCATTACTAACAACACCATTAATTGTATGGTACGGCACCATACCTTAATAAATGGTATGGTAACAAGTTGAACAGGTGGGATCCACCACCTTAACTATTCCTGTTGCCACAATGATTCTGTCATGTTCTGGTCTAGATGGTAGGGTAGCCGGTCGACTTGAACAAAAGGCCTTCAATCTTGGCCTCAGGCAACATGCCTGCAACATCTATTGAGTCTGTGGGCCACTGTTGTCTCTTACCCTTAGGAGACCTGCTGCTAGCTGATCTCTAACTACTATTCTATTACTATCTATTATGTTGGAATCTTGCAACTAAATTTGGAACCAAAGCAGATATCTGCAGTTGTACTTTTGTATGCAAAGTCTACAAATTTAGTTTTGATGGTAATAACATTGTTAGCCATGTGACATCATTCTAAATCTAACAAGACAAAACACCCCAGTTCAGGGCTTGGATTAATCAAATGTCTTGATGAGTACCTTTCAAGCCCACTGCTGAACATAGGAAATATGGTTATATTATATTATATGGTAATGATTATGGTTAAGAAAATATATAATACGTTTTTGACAAAACTCATTTGCTATAAATTAAAAACTGGCC
This sequence comes from Calephelis virginiensis, assembly GCA_002245475.1. Lineage (NCBI taxonomy): Eukaryota > Metazoa > Arthropoda > Insecta > Lepidoptera > Riodinidae > Calephelis > Calephelis virginiensis. The sequence goes on from NJDC01006091.1 coordinate 87,536, forward strand.
AAATAAATTTTATTAACATTAAACAAATATAATATGAAGCATTCATCAACTTACCATTAATTTTATAGTGCATACAATACCTATTTCTCACAGTTGCCAAGACAATAAATAAAATTTAATTACTATTATATTGAAATATGACAGCTATTAGGTAGATAGGCTACATATTTTTGAGTATTTTTTTTTATTTTAAAACAGCATAAAATTTTTATTCTATTATTGTATTACATTGCAAAAGAATTATGAAGAACAAAAATTTACATTTTTAAACTTCCATCAGAAAAAAAGACTCTTTTTTTTTATTGTAAGTGTCTTAAATATATTATATACCTATATTACCACAATAATCACTTTTGATTTGTGGGTTACAGTTTAAAAGTACATTAAAGTACAATTGTTTAAAATTAATGCTGAAATGTTAGGAATTTAATGTTTTAGAAATAGTGAGAAATTGCATGTGCCGAACCTAAAACTTAATATTTATAAAAATAATGTTTACTGCATGTCCATTCGTATATACAACCAAATTCCTGATAATCTCAAATCACTTCCATTAAAAATATTTAGAAGGAAGGTACTTGTTGTTAGATAAAACATATTATAGTGTTAAGGTTTTTCTTGTAGATAAGAATTTATATTAAAATAATTAATATTTATTAACCAAATATAATGAGAGTGATGGTTGCCGAGGAGTTTGTTTGGCCGTTTCTTCTCCTGTCTGGCTAGGGTTGGAAATGGCGGTAGTTTATGGTAAATAGGGTTAAATTTAATCATAGTTTTTAAATGTTTTGGTAATAAATAGTGAAACTAGTTATAAATATAAATAATTAGCTTAAAAGTTAAAGAATATTTAATAAAATAATATTTTCTATCAATGTTAAAATATTTGAACACCAAAATATGGTAGAATATGTTTATATACTTAAATATTTTTGTAACATGTCATTTACACCGATATTCCGCAAATAAATAGTTTTCTTTCTTTCTTTCTTGAATATAGTGTGGGTCAAGTATCAAGTGACATATGAATAACATATTGAACATATTACACTAGCTTTTTTACTGCATAGTGACAAAATTACTTCAATATTATTAAAAAAATATGTACATGGACCTAGTCAAGGTGACTCTTTACTTCTTTATTTAAATAGTTCAAAAGCATGGTTACTTCTTACGGTTCAAAACTTTGATAATCATTTATTTTATCACAGGTTAATACTGATATTTCTTGGTATTATCAAATCATTACTTATAATTATGATAAATTCCGCAGATAACATAACAATAAAAATGAAGGTCATCACCAGTTATTTTATAATTGTACGTTAACATTGTATTCTGTCAAAATATGAAATGTGCATTTCACTTCTTTGTTTTAAAGATACTTTAGAAACTATAAAATATTCTTTTTTTACAGAACCGTGGTTTTAATGAAGACTTCATAGCGACCTTCCTACAAACATGAATCCGAGAGTTCATGTTTTACATAAAATGATCCTAGGATATACACTTGGTGAATCCCTCAAGTTTACTTAACACGCGAATCGAAAACGTAAGTATTTTCTAAACTCGCTTCACCAATTGGTGCGGTTACATATCGGCTTTATTTTTAAAAATTAATTATAAAGATTACCTTCAACACAATCCGGGCACCAACTGTCCCCATTTGGGAGTTTGGACCCGCTGAAGTAAAATAGTATAGGGGGTCCAGTTGAATCAATTTCGTCAGTGTATTTAACAAAGTCTTCAAAACCTTTAATATTTACATAGGAAACCATTTTTCACAATCAACTGATAAAACCCTGTCCTAATGATATTCCGTTTTTTTGTTGATTAAAACTTAAAACTCTGTCGTTTACCTTCAAGGTTATGTTTTCTATTCAATTTTATAAATAAGATTGATTTAACTATTTTTAAGCAAGAAGAGCTAAATAAAATCAAAGTTAGAGTTAAACAAAAATATTAAATGATATCACAGAGTCTGAAATACGTTAATGATATTAAAACAAACTACAAATGTCAAATGATCGCTACTCTGCGCCATTCGTAAATGTCAAACAATGGGTGCATAGCAGGCTCATGTTTCTCGTATAGACGTATTTTCGCACTTAACACATACAAAATGTTTGCATGTGGGTGTGTTGATATAGGCTGAACTACCAAAAAAATAATATACATACAATTGTTATTAAAATATTGCTATTTATAATATATACGTTATATTTTAATAAATAGCTCATTTATCAATTGATTAGGGAATTACTGATTTTTCTTATTACTTATGTGAAATAACCGGTCACACTGGCCTGCGAGTTTGTTAGAAATCCGAAGCCGCCATTATTATAAATACATTAATTGATTCGTGACGATATTTTGTGTTAAGTGAGTTGTGATTCCGCCGCATCATTCCAATTTAAAGATTACGGTGTTTTTACTGGTCTCAAGTGTTTATATTTTTAAAAAAGGACATTCGACGTATTAAAGTTACGTTTGGAAACTTTTTAGGTTAACTTGCTAGTGATTTTAAAAAATGGTGAAATTGGTGAATTTTGTTTAAAATGTCCGTAAATGATTATAAAAAAATGCCAAATGAAGACATGCATGTCATTTATAACAGTTTTCTTAACCTATTCTTACTGTTTTCTTGCATTTGCATCAAAAACAACTATTGATGAAATGTAAAAAATTTTGCATTAAAATGTTAAAAAAACAAATTCTGTTTTGCTTATTATTTTCTATGCATGATATTATTGCCTTATTTGATATGAAATTGAGTTGCCCCTAAAATTTCTAATTATTGTAATGTTATTGTACCCTTTGCGTTTATAAGTGTTTTTGTAAGTTGAATAAACGATTTTGTGTTTTTTAAATTTTAGTGGCAATTTGTTGTTTTTTATCAACAAATTAAAAAGTAATTAAATATTAAATATAAAAAACCCCTTTCCTAGTAGTTTTTGCTTGATATACCTACGGGGCACCACTGTCTCGTAGCTGTGTAAGGCTATGGTTGCATTTATTGTATATGTAGATACAATTCTTCTCTGTGAGTAATATTGTTCTGTGGTGCATAGTCAAAATAATGTCAAAATTGTATGAACAGCAGCGACTCTATCGTCAGATGACGGAGTCAAAATGACATCTGACTGTGATGTCGAAGATCAAAGACTCCAGTGATGGTCATAGTATATTATCTATAGTGATGATTACTGTCAATTTTTAATCTCGTGTCACACACATCCAGGTGTTATCGTCATTGTTACTTACCATTAGACTGAATAATTTCTATGGCACCCGAGAGATGGAGTAAAAATCATAGAAAATAAAAAGACGTGGCTAAATTCGGAAACGATTTTAAAAAGTACACATTTTGCAATTTGTGAAACAGAGCCATTACCATGAGTTTCCGTCTTATCAAGTTTGTACTCGCTACTGTCGCTGTAAATTATTCGTATAAAAACTTTGAACAACACCTATATTGGTAATTAAGAGAAACACTTTTTTAGACCAAAAGTGTCTTAGATTTCGACACGTAACTTTCCTACCAAACGTAATCTATACCAAGTAATACTAAAAAAGTGAAAAATTCACAGACTGATACCTGGAAGAGTTACACAAATTGGTCGAACCCCACAATATCGTGTAAGCCGGTAATACTAATACCAGAGATATTAAATAATAATAATCTCGGCTAATATGTAGTATTAAATAAAGACTGTAACCAATTTCATAAACACCCACACTGATAAAATTACACCGATGTTCAAAACACAAATGCAAAACTTGTACATCACCAATATTTTTTCTTGAAAATTAAATAACTTCAACCCTAAGGTTGTCTGACAGAGATCGCTCTGAAGCGATAAGGCCGCCTTTGTGCACCTAAGCTAAATATTATAAGTGAAAGAGTATGTATTATTTTGTAAATTTTTTTTGTTGCATAATAAAGTGTATTTATTCATTCATTCATAATTAATATCATAACAATAATAGGTGTAAATATTTAAAGATGGAGACAGGTTGATAAAGACAATTTTCTGTACATAATACACTTAAAAAAAATTGGTTTCCGAATGTCTATATAGGCATTAACTATTAGTTGAAAATAGATGGTATTTATAACTATGTTTTTTTTCTATAAGATTTAAATCACAAACATTAAGTTATAATATATAAATTATTACCAAAAAATATAGAGATTTAGCCTTTTTGTTGTTTTCTTAACATAGATTTTTTATATTATTTATTCATTTAATAATCATGCACTACCTAAAAATATAGAAAAACGAAAGAAAAACAAGTATACGGAAACATGCTAAATACTTTCTTGATTGGCAGTCATTTCTAAAACTATATTATTTATTAATAAAAATATATATATCATTAAAAACACAAATAGTCACGTGTACAACTATATTCAATAATAATCTAAAATCACAAGTTGCATTGAGTAAGTTTGTGGGAACCAAGAGATGGCGCTGTAAGACATTTTGGTCCCTCAGAATTTGTATGATTTATAATCGAAGTACTATAGTTGGTCTGTGCACCCATCTTTTTAAAGTTTCTTGTCAAATATGACATTTCCGAAAATTGTTAAATTTTAAAATTTGTCTGTTGTCTTTTTGTTATTATGTCATATTCTTAATTTTTTGGTGGCTATTTTCTTGTTGCTTTTGTTGTTGTGTTTTTAATTTTGTCCCACCATGAAATGTATGGTTGGAAAACTAAAATTGAGGTGTGATTTCGGATATGATGAACTTAGTAAGTTTTTATGACATAAATAACTACATCAGTATATTGTAGGCCTTTCACCAGGGTCTGTAGATTAGTGAGCCTCCTGGGAGAACATTTTAAAAAGACACTCACGTTCATTAAACTGTATCAGTTCCTACTTATTTTTCAGTGACTGCACTTCTGGTAAAACTGCTTCTAAGCCAAATTTTAGGACAATCGGATCAGATTTTAAGACATGTCGAATATAGAAAGATAAGTGTGATTGGCTAACGAACGTCTGAAAGTTCAAAACATCTTTGCGAGGTTTCTTGTTTGTTGTATTAAAATATTACTACATTAGTGTGTTGCATCCGTTTTTGTTTGATTGAGTCCAGAGTCCATAATTCCATTTTATTATTAAATAATAATGGGCTTCTAGTCCATATATCACAATATATATATATATATTCATTCGAATTTAAAGTATTAGTACGGACAGTAATAGTATTATGATATTTTGTATGAAAATATATTCTACGCTGATGAAGTTGGGGTAAATAGCTTGTATTTCTTGGTTACGGGAGTACATTTGATGATAAAATGATTTGCATGTTAGTTTTTTGGAACATATTGAAAGGCAAACAAGCAGACGGATTTCCTTGTGATAAAAAAGGTAATAATCCGGGCGAGTCGTTACGAAACTCAACCATCTAGTGAGATGTTACGGTGTTAGTGACGGTAAGCCTATGCTCACCTTTAACGAGCAGTCTGACAGGAAGACAGATGGTCTATTCTGCAAAGGAGCCTTGACCAACACGGGGAAAGCGTTGTTGGAAAGCGGCAATTGCTTATTATTAATATATCTTGTAACTTTTAGGTGCTTACACGCATTCAGTTCCGCACTATGTAAGTCATAGCTCATGGGCAGTAACTTTTCAAAATGGATATCCAACTAACACGATTTCCCACTTCGTTTTATATAAATTGATTTTAAATGTAAACAAAATTGTATGTCAGGAAAAACAGTAGGATTTACCTGAAAAATAAACGATGTTTAATGTAAATTTGTAATAAATTAAAACTTCATCACATGCTTTTATGTTTTATTTCATTATTTTTTTAAAAGTACACAGCGCTAGTTTAAGATTTTTAACTTTTACATTTTACTTACATATTACAGAAGAAGACAAAATAAACTTCATGCTTATTTAATTCCTTTTGTAATATGTAACATAAATGTACGAAAAATCAATGTGATCGTTTCATGAAAAGACTTGACTAATTTGAGACGATGTGGTGTGGCTAAGCGTGCTGGTGATGATAACCGTTACAGTACATTCTTATTCAAATTAAATTTTGAATAAGATAAAATGTACTGTTGTGGTGATAACTAAATCACCAGTATGCGCGTAGCCTTACAATACACGAAAGTAAAAAAAAATATATCTTTCTTAGTGTGTGTGTAAATATAATATACACTCACACTGACACATTTATTTTAATTAATCAGTCACCAGATAGCGGTAGTTTCCATAGGCTTCGAAAATCGGCAAAGAGGTTTCTCTTTTCCTTTATGGACAGTTACTTTACTCTTTGATGTCAAATGAGAATTACAATTGACAAAACAAAACAAGTCCAGTGCTGCCACTTAGTAAAAAAATATTTCTCTAGATTTGGTCTCCAAATTCCTTATTGTGCAAATCTACCGGCTACCTTACCTTCCGGACCGGATCACAACGACAGAGTTATTGTTGTTGCAGGAACAGAAAAGATGGGAGATCCTTACCCGGGCAAGTTGCTGCACAATACTCTACCACCAGTGGTTTTGTTGATACTGAACTAACTTCTAAGCAGTTCTTGCCTCTTCCTAGCTGCCTGGCAAAGTGGCAGCTATGCTCTATCTTACTCAGCTAAACCACACCAACACAGAAAAATGCAATCAAATTAAATGGAAATACGTTTTATTTTAGATCTCGCGCCGTCTTACGTTCTGACACAAGTTTAGAAGTTTTTACCCGTTCCAAAAAAGTGCGTAACGCAGCTTATAAAGTTTTCATTAAAAAAATTGAAAACGAGTATTTACAATTTTCTATCAAAAATAACTTTGTCCGGGGTTGGATATGTACCCGGTTGGCTATATGCTTGCCACCTATCACATGGGACTTAGTGTCTTCGGCTAGTCGTGCTTCTACCTACCTCTTCGGAAAATGAGCGTGAAGATACTTTACTTTAAGTTTTTAAAGTCTATGTTTGCCTTTTACGAGCTGCCTGGCAAGAACGCAGATGGTCTATTCTGCATAGGAACCCGGACCAACACGCAGAAGATATAGAGTAAGATATAAGTCTATCAATACTTTTATATTCCAATATGTTCCAACTTGACTAGCTTACATTTTCAGTTGTTTTTTAACGGAGCGTAGCACTAAGCTTGTCGTTGACGGTATGTGCTCAGAGTCCACGCTTGTCAATGCTGGTGTTCCCCAAGGCTGTGTGATTTCTCCTACTTAGTTTCTTCTGCATATCAATGACATGTTACTAATTAGCAACTCATTGCTATGCAGACGACACTACTGGGTGTGCTACTGGGGAAGCCTTACACTTTGGTCAGCACAACAATATTATATCTTGAGAATATGTCATCGAGAGCCGGAACCAACTTGTATCTTAAGTTGACAATCTTCTGTCTGAAAGTTCGTTTTAGGGCCAGCAAAATCTGGTGCAATTTAGCCCTAGCAAGATACAAGTTTGCGCGTTTTCCGCTAAAAATACTTCCTTTGTCGCATCTCCTCGATTTGAGAGCGTTTCCCTAACTGCCATGCCTGCATTAATATACTCGGCGTTGACATTTCGAGTGATGTTCAATTTCGTGGTCATCTAGAAGAGTGGCATGGCTAGTCAGAAGCGATTAAAAGCGAACGTGAAGAAGTGAACGTCTGTCATGGGCCATGGTGATGCATCATGGTCTAAGATCCGATCCCATAGAAATAGGAATACAGTATCAGATATGTATCTTTTTGGAGACAGATATTATGTCTCCAAAAAGGTAAAAATGGAATGTCCAGAAAAATGCTAGACAGAATATATTCGAAAAAAATTTTTTTTTCGTCAAATGGTGCCATATTAAGAAAATTTTATCCCGAATTCCTATCCTCCGATATCAACCTATTCGTAGTTTATTGCAAAAAGGGTCGTTTGAAAAAAAAAACGTAAAAGTGAAAAGTTATCTTTCAAAAAATAATTTAAAACATTCTATCCAAGACATTTTAAGCAACCCAATATGATTTCTGATAAACTAAATTTACCTAGTATAAAATATATTTTATTCAATTATTAGTTCGATCTAAGTCCGGATCTACGTACTAGTAGTACCCTAGTATTATTAGGTTTAGGTATATATTTTGTTAAAATGACAACTCTCTCTGCAATTTGTGAGCACACTAGGGATATCTCTTGAATTTCAATTTAGTGCGAATTACAAAATGAAATCGTACAAGTCATATATGGTACTTTTGAACACAGGACCAACGTGTATTACGAACATTAATTTTCAAATAAATTCAAAGATATCAGAAAATAATTTATTGTTTTCCATTAACCAAATGTTAAGAATTTGCCAGTATTGTGTTCAAGAGTACCTAAATTGAAATACTCGATTCCAATTTCCAGTATTGAATGAATTGAGGTACAAGATTAACCCTACAGGAACAGTCGATCATCTACATTATTGCAGTACCATTCACAATTTTTACAAGTACCTACCTATACAGATTTTATAGAAATCGGAATAAATTTAAAACATGCTAAATTCAGTACGGGAGGAACTGGATTCGGATATGTTAACATATCATAACTCGAGTCGATAACTAGTGTTCTTAATATACCTTGTGTTGTTTAGTCACAACCTAAAATCACGACAATAAAAGTATAAAACACTTGTGACTGTAAGTAATTTATTAGATAACGGCAAGAAATTCATGATTAAAAGATAAGGTATGTAATGGAGTTTGGATACAACAATTACTGTAGTAGTACATAGTACATCTAGTTGTTATTTCACTAACGTCTATACAGTGTTTTAATATATAGTTAATATAAATCTAAAAGTATATTCAATTTATCTAATTGTTCCTAAATTCAAAACTTAAATCTAAAACATATATCATTTTCATTTAAACAAGTTAAAATGCAGACAATACAAAAAAGAGATCTCGGAAAGTATATAACTTTTTCACTAAACCCAGACTTATTTGAAAAACTTTCAGTCATTTGAGCCGCATTTGCTAACTTGTTTTGGTAAAAATAATCTAAATACAATTGCATGAATACTGAATACATGCAAATACTTTGAAGCAGCTACATTTTTTTTCGTTAATGCACGAATTAGCACAATATCATAAAAAGCAAGACGTAGTATATGAAAAACAATAAGCGCATCTATAATACTTGGAATAATGTGCTGGGTACATATAATGTACGATTATTTTGACATAATTTGCCTTTACGTTTGAAACCCAACGGCTCAGCAAAATTGATTCGACGAGGTACATGTAGCGGCCAATCTTACACATTACTAATTTCAGCATCGCAAAAATTTTACACCACTTTTATTTATTAATACAGTACACTAATTAATGTTAAGTACATTTAATAGAGTTAAAATTTCATTTTTTTTTCATTTTTTTGTTTGTAGGTATGTATCGTCTGTAACACAGGACTGTTATGATGCAGGGATGTTATTGCCACTGAAAAAATCTTATTCTATGTAAAAATTTACAATTAGATATTGCTTTAAGCTTGACTTATATGAATAATGTTTCAAAAATAAATAGGGATTAGAATAAACAAAAAATGGAATGTCTATAAAATATAAAAAAATGGTTAGTAATTCGAGTTGGTAAATATTTTGTTTTTAATGCTGTGCGCATCCTTAAAAAATATGAATAAAGTATATTTTTATCACAAATTATAATATCAATAATTTCAAGTTGCTTTAAAAACTAAATAGTGACTAGTAAATTAAATAAGTTCATGACTAGGTTACAATAAATATATTGCACGTTATTTCAATGATTTCACGAGTATTACATTTGAGAAATAAAATTATCAACAATATAAAAAAACAAATAATAACAATAGTCCACAATTTTTCATAAATAAAAAAAATGCGTGAATACACACAATATGTACAAACTTCAGATTAATATCTGACTAGAGTAAATAAATAGACTAGAAATTAATTCTATCAAAACTAAGATATATTATGTAACGCATTTAAACTGATTAAATAATCGGCTATCTTTAATTGTTGTTATCAATATTACACAGAATGCTGAGGAATAATGGTGCCATGGAGCTACTATTCTATAGGGGGTGTAGCTAGTTATATACATGTTTATTTTTTCTAAAAATAGTTTTTATCGCTGTATTACATTTATTGATACAATGCAAATGCACATCTATCTCACCAAATTACTTAAAAGCAAACACTTTGCATTACTGGCAAATAAAATTGTTATAGTATTTGTATCATTAAAATTATATTTGCTATCCTTAGCCCTGCTTAACGTTGTTGATTATATGAACATGGTCTTGCCAGATTAAGTCTGATTCTATTTTTTGATGCTTGCAATAAATTACCGTTCTTATCACCATCTACACTTAATTGATACATTTTTATTGTCCTTTGACAAATTATCAAATCTGTATAGCAACTTCAGCGTAAAAGTGTAAGCTAGACATATTATGTTTATAATAGTTAACAGCGACATTTTCTGACCAATTATTTACGATATTCAACTTAACAAGTACTAAAACAAAAAAAGCGCGACAGCTGAATATCAATAAATTTAAAGTTACTTTTGTAATATAGAGTTTTCGTTGTTCAATGTTTGAGAAAATTGAGCCCTATCCTTAAGTTGTTAGTTCTCTCTTGTTTTGACTTCCATGAAAATGAGAATAACAAAAATTACATACGTATAAGAAATTGCCGGTAATTTAGCATTTCCTCTATTACTCAAATCAGAGGAATGTTTTATTTGCAGTATGGTCTGAGTAATGGTAAAGATAATCGGTTTAGACCTCAACCACCATGTGGTGAATTATTCATTTTCAATTCTTGGTGTTCTACTCCAACTTCGTTGAGAAGAACGACTGCTATAACTTCCGCTGGATGGCGTTGAAGGAGTTGGTCGACGATATGGAATAGGTCGTTTGCGGGCGCTGTTTGGATTGTTAATTTGTTAGTAGAAAGTTGAATGTTAGTTTTAAATAGATAATACATGTTAACAACTGATAAGACAGAAACAATTAGTTGCCATTTAAAAATATAATATTTTTTGTTTAAATGTACTTACAATTATTTTTAGAAACATTTAACAATACAACGGTTCTTTCAAATACACTTGGACCAAGAAAGATTAATAAAATTTACTATGATATCCCATATTTTAAATCCAATTCTTATTTTGAAATGTTAATCAGGACAACAATAACACAAGTAGATACATTAATAAATGAATTTTTAAGATGACAACTCTTGTTGAACATTTATTATATGTTAAATTAACGTTGAAACAAAAAAAACTATATTATTAAAGTTAATATTATTTTTATTTGTTGGCTAAGATTACGAGTAATTAAAATACTACTATGATAATTAGCTTAAATAATAAAAATCAAGCAAATCTTAATAAAAAAAAGCAAATATGAGCAACTTACCTTCAAGGCACAACTTACATGTACAGTTTGATGGCAATTATAGTGATTCAGCAAATCACTAACCAGACTTATTTTAGGTGTATGCTATCTTTTTCCAATTAAACAAAAACAAAGGGGATGGACCACTTTAAATGTCAAATTACTTCGGGCAGATTAACTTGTGACTTTTTTATTCAATGTCTGTGCATACAAACTAATTTGAAAGCTCTATACGCGTTTTGTCTCTTTCTATTACTTTCGCCAAAAAACATAGCGATAATTTAAAGTTAGGTTAGTAACTGCTCGTAAGAATTGCCACCAATATTTACTATTTTGTGAACTACCATGCTTAAAGAAATAAAAACAATAATAATTTACAATATACTTTAATGTGATAACACAAAATTATAATTGAAAAAAAAAACAAAACACACTTGGAGTTTTTCCACTATGCACAACTTCTACGCTGGTGACACTGATCCATATTTTATAAGCAAAACGTTCTTAATGTCAAGCATCTCATTTCATTCATCTTCTTCTATATTTGTATTTCTTAGATGTATATGTTAGATCTATTATTGGCGCGCTATGGAAGAAAATATTATGTGATTATAAAAAATATTATTATTTATTTCCTCTTAAGAGATGTAGAGATATTGATATAAAAGTCTATCGAAGTATTTAAAATGTAATAAAAAATGTCGTCACTTAAAATTAACAAAACATTTCCACATTATAACATGTAAAAATATATGTTAGTAAGCAGTCCACACGTTAATACTGAAACACATGAAAAGGCACACCACATGAAATATTAATTTTATCCTCTACATTGTATTTAGGTGTTGCATATTTTATATTATATTAAGTAAAAGATAAATGAGCATGATTTACAAAAATTGATGATTATGAGATGCGCACTGTATCAAAGGGTTTATGGTATATGGACTTTGCATAGCAAAGAATGGCAAAAACAACAAAGGGATGTGTTATTTGAGATTAACTATTAGAGGAAAAATTAAGTTATAAATAAGTAGGTTTGGCTATACTTCGCATATACTACTGTTATTTTTGCATACAGGTGAGCACACCTTATTTTCTTAGCACTTGATATTACCATAAACGATAATTACGGCATTATAAAGCAAAAAAAAATATAAACACTTATTTGTATTATGATTTCTGCAAAGTTATTTGGAATTGTCACATGCATCATCATACTGCATAATTATACTGCAACAAATGAAGGTTTTTAATTCAGAAAAAGTTAAAATGTATTTTTTTGTTAAATTTTAGACATCAATCATGTTAAACTAAATTTAAGTTAATGTTAAAAAATGCAAAAAATCGATGAAAAAAGGAACACGTATCTGTATATAAGTAAGTCTATTATTCTAATTATTTAAAGACATGATAATGTCCGACCTTATTTAATATTTTTTTATGTGTGATTCTATAAGGTCACTGTATTTTAATCGTTTCAAATATATCCCTAGACAGTTTCATCATAAACATAGGGCTTATAACTAATATTTACTTTTAAGGACTTAAGGGCTAGGAAGGGTAGTTACTATAAGTACCTACTATACCATAATTGGGAAATTTTTGACACTATCTAATCTGTTCAGGAAATTTATACGATTAAAATAATTGATTACGCATATTTTTAAACTAATATATTCAAAAGTAGCCTTATTTTGGGAACAATACATAACTTAACCATAAACTAGCAGTCACTTCTAATCGGAGCTACTACTCGTGTCTTCTGAACTGGTACTATATTTTCGCGATTTTTTTCTATAATAAAAGAAAAGAAACATAATTATAAAATGCAAAATAAAAATAAAATAGAACCTGCTTTGTGAAAAGAAAAGTGCACAATAATTAAAATAAAAAAAGAAGCCCAGCGATATAAAATATTAGCATTGACAAGCGTCACACGATCTGTTAATTGTCTACTATTCAAACAACACTCAGGACACTGGCCAAACAAATCAAACACATCCCTGTACATACTTTCACTGTGCTTTTTTAGTGTTTTTTACCAAAACTTCTCAAACTTTTGAAATGGAACGAATTTATAGGTTTACAAGGTTGTTGCATACATCAAATCACTAATTACGACGTCTCAGAAATGAGGAAATATCTGGTTTTGATGCTGGACAGTGTTAAATAAAAATTCATTATGAAGAGAACAATCAAAAAGACTTATACAAATATTAATTAAAAACCCGAAAACGTAAAACAAAATTGTAGGGTCTCAAATGTACATAAATTCGTATTACACATATCTCAAAGTCATCGACAAGTTTTTTGAGTAATAGCACAAAACAAAATCGCTAAATTACATGTGCAAAATCAAACTGTGGTCGTAACGTTCTAAAAAAGCACAGTGTGTGTCGGGGTTCGTTCAGCGGTAGACGGGCGTCACCTCGTGATGCGGCGGCGGTCGAGGAAGCTGGGCGAGCCGGCGCGCCGCGGGATGGAGGGCGAGCGCGAGCGCGAGCTCGATCTACGGTAAGCGGCGTACACGCCGGTCATTGTTCTGACGTTACGTATCATCATGCATCACAGGCGTCAATCGCAACCAGAGTAGGAGATAATCGAAAACCAATATTAATATTTTATACTACCCGCACACATTTTCACCACAGTAAAAATCTCGTGTCACGATGTATGTTTGGAGTAAAATCCGAAACTACGGTACGAATTTTGATCAAATTTCGCAACAATCACATAGCCAGTGATTTGTGAGCAAAACATTAATGCAATGGGTAATATGTATTAAATTCAGCATTAACAAGAAAATTAAAACAACTTCTGAGCTGAGGCTAGCTCTGATGGCAGGAATAATTAAGACGATTGTATAAATACAGCTGAGTTCCCGTAAAATTATGCCACGTAGCTACAGTCATGGTGTTAGTAACAGACATACCTGCTAGTTCAAGTCAAAACACAACATATGGATAGGGAGGCCTATTTTTAACAGTGGTCAAGAGGGCTGAAATGACGACGATAAACATGGCGATGACACAGACTCATAAAGAAGTTACTTAATACGTGCTGGGCGAACCAGCATATTTCATGCATAAGTTTATATGCTAACAAACACTTTATCCTATATAAGACAGTTGCGAACATCGATTGTTTGGACACCTCGTTTTAGTAATATTTTTTTTACATTTTAATTTTTACTTACAGGCATTAAGTTCGCCTTTTGTACAAACAAATTTTGCTTGTACACTAATTAAGTTGAATAAATAAGTAGAGCCATAGTCTAGACAAGGCATTTTTAAAGATGCTAACTACTTTCCACATATCTCATTTAAAAATTCAGCGTATCTAAGACGCAAAACATTATCAAATTTCTCGTATGACAGTAGACATATTTCTCGTTGATTTTACGTGTGCACCAGGCTCTGTTGACCAATCACGATTTTCTACGCTAAATCAGAAGTTTAATGTTCACACCGATATCAGTTTGCTTACAATAATCAATCCTAAATTCGACAATATTTTCTCTATCTGTCCCGTATTTTGTTTATAAATTGGTTAGAAGTTCATATTAAGGTCATCAACCATCGTTGAAATTGATACTTGCTACTTTGTTGGCCAGACCTCATGCTTTCCAAAAGCGTCTTGATCTAGGTTCTTGGTTTATTTTTGAAGGAAATAATATGGGACTTCTTTACTTCAAACATATTCACATATCATGCTATCCTCTCGGCTTGGTTAACATTTTTACAAACTTTTGTGATTGTCCTTTTGTAATCGCCTCTGTGGTCTAGCGGTCCGGGTGTTGGACTTGACTGCACGAGGTCCCGGGTCCGAATCCCTTGTCGGCCAACAAAAAGAAAATTGGATTTTTTCAATTTTCTAATAAAAAAATGTTGGTCGGGATTGGAAATGTGCCCGGTTGGCGATAGGCTTGCCACCTATCACATTGTGGGACTTAGTGTCTTCGGCTAATCGTTGGTGCCTTGGTTGTACCTCTGCCTACCTCTTCGGGGATATGGGCGTGAAGATACTATTTGTGATTATCCTAATATTTAATGATCTTCTATCATTGCAAGGAAGTAAAATTGGAAAACAAAATGTTCACCTGGAAGAGCGCGTCGATCTTGATGAGCTGCGGGAAGATCTGGACGAACTTCTGCTGCTGTAGGAGCTGGACCGACTAGACCGGGAACCCCTAAAATAATTTGAGAAAGAATTAGATGTAGGCAATATTTTAACTATTATTTTTCACCAAGCGAACCAACTAACTTCGTAATGAAAGCTAATAATAACATTGTGTGGGAAAATTTAAATTGTTTTTTCAAGTGTTTCTCGTGATATCGAACACTCTTCGGTACTAAAGGAAACATATAAACAATTTGGACCATTCACTGTGGCGTGAAAAGGGGAAATGGGTTCAGATAGATGTTAATTCAATATTTTCGGTCGGTCCGGTACGACTAAGTTTGTTTTAGGTGTCGATTAAAGGATAATCTTAACAAAATCGGAATACTCAAGATTTTTGTGTTTAAATCAAAACTACACACTGTAGTTGTAAAAAGCCACAAAATAACCCCTACAAAAAAAGGGGTGCCATAAGTTAGACGTGTCCGTGCGTGCGTGCGTACGTGCTTGTGTGTGTGTGTCTGGCTGTGGCATTATAACTTTTAAATGGCTGGACCTATTTCAATACGGATATTTTGTAAGAAAGTTGAGATTATTGAGATCATTCTTAGCTACACTGCATGGATGATATATGTTTTGTCAGTGGTCATTGATTTAATTAATTTTAGGTATATCACATACATAGACCCGTTGTGTCAATTATCCTTCAACAAAACGGAAATTAAAAAGCAGTACATTTCATTGTCAACCAAATAAGTACTGAACGTTAAACTAAAACAGTCTTTTTTCTTTAGTTTTAAAGCCCCGATGATGCTGTAAAAAGTGAAATAGGTTGGCTAAAGAGTAACGTAAAGTGTTAAATAAAGTGTATAGTGGATAAGTACAAGTGTTTGCTACAAAAAAGTGTGTTCTTAAATTACGTTTGCAAGTTACTATAAAACACGTTTCGACATGTCAATTTAAAACTGCGACAACTTTATGCAAGAATCACAAACAGGAGAGTATTAAAGAAACTCACCTTGACGAGGAATAGGAACGAGATCTGGATCTAGAAGAGCGTGACCGCGACCGTGACGGGGAACGTGACCGCGAAGATTTCCCCCGCGACCGCGACCGCGACTTTGACCGCGACCGCGACACTGATCGCCTGGACGACGACCTAGACCAACTTCGTCGGGATGCACTTCTATCACGTTTTTTAACTTCTGGAGAACTTTCTACATTAACTGGACTCTGTTCTTTTTTGGGAGTTTCGACCTTTTTCGGACTTTTCTGCACTAGTTGTGGCGACTTTTTGGGACTTTTTTCTATAATCACCGAAGACTTTTCCTTTGAAACTGGACTACTTTTTCTTTCTTCCTCGATTCCCACCAACCGACTCGCTTGAGAAGTTGATGGTTCATTAATTTCCTCCGATACTTTGCGTTCCATTGAGGCTTTGGCTATCTGCGCCAATTTTTCTTTCAGTTTACTCATTTCTTTATTATCTAATTCATCTTGTCGAGCTCTTTCATCTAATCTTAGAAAATCATCTTCCGAATCATCATTTTCACTAGAAGAACTTCTCATACATACAGCTTTTGGTTTAAAGTTTTCAGTCTCTCTGTTTTTCTTTTTCTTAGGTTGTAGGTCTGATGGCGATTTAATATATTTCCTTTTATCTTTTTCTGGCAATTTTTCTATTATGTCGCGATATCTCTCTGGACTTCGACGAGCTGGGGAGTAACTTAAGCTCGATGTGCTTCGACTTCTGTGATTAGAACGAGATTTTGATCTATTTCTATATGATTCTTTGTCGTTCTTGTCTCTATCGTGGTGATCTGAGTTCCGCGATGATGACCTTAGCTCGGCTTTCTTTTTATATTGCGGAGAGATGCTCTTTTGCTTTTCCTTTCTATTACTTTTTCTTTCTGGACTAGATGATTTAGATCTACTACGTGAATCTCTACGTCGAGATCGTTGAGGTGGAGAGGGCGATTTTAGTTTTGATTTGCCACTTCCTCGTTTATATTTTTCAGCTTTATCGTATTGAGATCGTGGAGAATCATTTTTTGATTCTAATGATGAGCTACGTTTACGTTTCTCTCTAGAAGGTGAATCACTTTTTGCTGTTGACATTTTAGTTTTACTCTTTAATATTTTTTTGCTATGTTTTTGTGGAGATTCAGACTCACTATCTGAGGACGTGGATCGTCTATATGTTTGGGTGTTTTTATAATATCGCTCTGGTTGACTCTTGTCATTTTTGTAATATTTACTTGGCGAAGAACGTTCTCTTTCTTTAGAAGAATCGCGATCTTTTTTATAATATTTATTTGTCGGAGACCGTTCCCGTTCTTTAGGAGAATCCCTATCTTTCTTATATTTACTGGCAGGAGACCGATCCCTTTCTCTAGACGAGTCTGGGTCTTTTCTGTTATATTTACTAGCCAGAGAACGTTCTCTTTCTTTAGAAGATACTCTGTCTTTTTTGTATTTGCTAGGTGAATGTTCTCTTTCTTTTGACGGGTCTTTTTCTTTCTTGTAATATTTATTACCTGGCGAACGATCTTTATCTCTTGACGGGTCCCTATCTTTTCTATTATATTTATTAACCGGAGAGCGATCTCTTTCTCTTGACACATCTTTTCTATAATGTTTGCTATCAGAAGTACACTCTTTTTCTTTTGATGGATCTCTGTCTCTTCTATAATATCTACTTCCTACAGAATGTTCCTTTTCTTTAGATGATTCTTTATTTTTTCTATTTTTACTTGTTGGAGAACGTTCTCTGTCTCGAGAAGAACTGTTTCTTCTTCTTCTAGCATCTCCATAATCATGTCTGTCTTTCCGTTTTTCAATATCACGATACTTCTCAGTTTGCACATTTCTGTTTCCATATCTGTCATCTCTACTCTCTTCGTTTCGTCTATTTCTATGTTCTGGAGTATTACTTCGTTGTACACGTTTATTTTCATATCGGTTTCTATCTTCTGATAATTCTCTTCTGTTATAATAAGAATCGTCGCGCTTTCTATTATTAGGCGAGGGGCTTTTACGTCTGTGTTTATCAGGCGGAGGTGACTGACTAGAGGGACGCTTCGGGGCTTTATCTCTTTTTTTAGGGGGTGGTTCTTCATATGAAGAGTGGGAAAGAGATCTTTGTCGATCTCGATTTGGGCGTTTAACGGCTTTTAATTTTTCAGTATTATCTTTAGAAGGTTCTCTTTTATTATCCATTTTAGTTACATATGATCGTTGTCTATATTCCGGTGATCTTTCGTCTCGTCGCCTATAGCTAGGCGAGCGTCTTTCCAGGGATCTGCTGCGAGCTTCGCGTCTTGTATTTGTATCAGGGCGAGAATTTCTGTTGGATTCATCATGTCTAGAGCGATCTTCACGATCTTTTTGCTTATTACGATAATCATTATCGCGGGTTACACTTCTCCTTACGGAGTCATTTTTGTCTTTAACTTGTTTCACGGGAGAACTGAAACAACACAATTAAAGAATATTACTACTGCTATTTGTACGGAGAATCATTTCATGTAATTTATTAATGCATTGCATTTATTATTCCTCAAGTAAATGTTACGCGTACACTCAATACATCAAGCTTATGAACAGACAACGAAATATCTAGTTTTAAATAAAAACGTTTTCTTTCGTTATTTAAACTGAGTATCCAATAGCTGTCTTAATTTGCGAATATCTAAAATTTTACACTAAAATTCAATTTAAAACAATACACAATCATTACCTACTTTCAAAATTATTAAAATGTTACATTCGTTTTAGATTTTAACCTGTTCTAAGTTTTATTTAAATGAAATTAACTGTTAATTTACCTTTCTTTGCTAGATGGGGCACTGCTTGCACGACGTCTGCTACTCGATTTTTTCTATTTAAAAAATCAAATAACTATGTTACAAGTTGCTTGCAGAATGTTGCATGAAACACCAGTGCCAATACAATAATACTAGTGGTAATGGCAAAACAAAATGGTAATACTAAAACAAAACGAAATCCTTCAATCCAAATAAAAAATTGAGTGAAGAATTTCAATTCAGAAAAAAAATAAAAACATTTTATGCATGCATTTCTATAATTTGAAATTTATTTAGGCATCAAATATTTTTATAGAAAAAGCTATTCACGAAAGCAAGAATTTATAAACTATGAATTTGGACACATGTTAATTCAAGTATATAATATTATATTATGTTCATTTTCATCCATAACATCCTCATTTGAAAGAAATCTAAGAATACGAGTTGTAGAATATAAACAAAAAACATCTTGGCACCAGTGATTTTTTTTTATATGAGCTAAATTCAAAATTAGTATCACAATATGAGGTTAGCAAAATGTCGAAATTTAATTACATAAATACACAAAATTAAAAGTTAATAGAACACTTTGGGACGTACCTTATTCAACAAACGGTGGTGGTAGCTACTGGGCATACCATTTAAACATGTTGATCCTTAATAAGTTTTGAGTCAATGAGAAGAGGGAGAATGTTATGGATTAGTTACATTTTAATAAATTAATATCGAGACCAATAACATTGTGTGTAGTATGAAAACGTGATAGATTGCCCTGATGGACCACAACCTATGCGGCAATAAAAATTATTTCGCTACTAATTTTAAATCACGATATAACTACTATCGGAGACAAAAAATCACGTTTTTATAATACACTTGAGGGCACACCGCGACACAAATTTAAAATTAGCGATACCACCATCTGTTTTAAAGGACTACATAACATGCATGTCGAAACTGTGCACAATCAGGTCCCTGTATATTGCCCACGTTGTAATGTATTATAAGATAAAATTAGTCACAAAATTACTTAAAATGCATTACCAAATATAACACGTATAGTTTTAGTTTTCACCTAACAGTGTTCGTACTGAGTGTTATTGTTTTGTGATATACTTACAGTAAACGTTATTTCTTCAGATAAAGATGGCTATCCTATGAAATGATGCACAGTTAAACAGATAATTTTTACTGTCTATTTCTTGTATTTACAGAAAAATAAAAGGAAACAAAAAAATAAGTTGAAGATAATAAATCACATAGAAAAGTAAAGAAATTTGTAGTCTACATATTTAATTCCAAATGATTGGTTACTCTTTAGCAATATAATTTTAAAGCAGGTTCAGATTGTCAGGAATGCAAAAAAAAATTATTGTGATTTCTACTACCAGGGGGTAATTTGAACATTTTCAAAGTTATGTTTAGGCTGAGTTATGTGCCAAGGTTTAATACTTCACAAGGCCAAATAATGTGTTCGAGACTTATGTAACATGAACATAAGGAAGCAGTGTACTACAGCTTAAAGGTTGACTTAAATAAAAAAAAAACAAGACTTGAGTAGGATCTGTGAAAAGTAAGTTCCTGTGTTCCCCATAACTGTATTAAACAAAAAAACTTTTTCCAACCCCACCACCCGTAATTACAAGTGACAGTTATAAGCACAGCGTAAAGTTCAAAGATCATGTTAACGCGTTATTTGATTTTCAAACCTCGGGTCCGTAAAAGGCCCCCACAGACATCAATAAAGAATAATTACACATAAAATATCTTAAAAATTTTAATCTACATTTACGATTATATATACCTACTTTGTTGCCCATTTAAGGATAATCTATACAGTATAGTCGAATTATTAACTTACACATATTTATTTGAGAAGAAAAGGCGTAATTAATAATAAATACCAAATATTTATAACAAATTTTTGCTTATTTTTTTCAAAACTGTTTACTCTTTTTAAAAAGGTAAAATTCAAACGTGACTTCACCGATATTTTAAAAATTCCACGAAACTTGTATTAATTTAATGTCTTAGAAATTGCTCCCTTATCAAAAGTACGCAAAGCAAGGCCTTAACTTTCGAAATAGTCGATTTATAACAAATAATTTAATATCTTTCATAATTTGGATCAAAGTTATGTTGTTATAGCTAGTTTATCCTAATAATAAGAAACATGAATCAGTTTAACCTATAAATTATTACCACATCCCATTGCAGTGTGTAAACATGATCTTTGAAAACACGATACCTATCTCATCAATAACCGAAGGCTATATTTTGTGAGCATAAAGTATACACATCTTTACCTTTTTCTTCTTTTTCTGCTTCTCGTCCTCCGAACTACCAGAGCCGCTGTCTGGTTCCGAGTCGCTGGAGCTGTCAGTGGGTGGAGACTTTGAACGCTTCTTCTTTTTCTTGCTAGATTCTTGCCTAAAACAAACGTCTGTACTTGAAATATTGCCTTTTTGCCTAAATTCTGACTGAATAAGAAGATATCAGGGTATGTGTGGAAATTGCTTTACTATTACAGCATAATTAAAAATATTGATGACCCGTCTGATCTTAGCATGGGTTCAATTGTTTCGAAATCCGTGGTATGGTTATGGAACAGCTTAGGAGTGTCAGATAGACGTAGAGATTGTAGTGATATACATGCAGTAATTACAATGATCTAGAAACTTGTAGTATAAGAGGTCTATATGTCTAAGCAAGAACTTTTTTCACCAAAGCGTTCTAGTCCTCTATTCCAGCCTTTCCCAAAGTGGGCGCTATCGCCCCCTTGTGGGCGCTGAAAGCCTAGAGAGGGGCGGGAAACAAACATGA